>JAVLUX010000125.1:8565000-8660000 GCA_032164185.1 Moxostoma hubbsi
TCCAACAACTGCCAAACTGTTTATTTTACGGCAATTAAATTAATTTCCGGAAAGTCTCGAGTGACCTCTATCTATAATAAAGCATATTATATATATTTCTAAATGGTGCAGTGCTGTTTAAATGATAAATGACAGGACTGACACAGTTTTGTTTACACATGACGTGGATGGAATTCAACATTTGCATGCACGATCCATACATGGAATGAATGGCAAGCATAGTGTTAGACCACACACACACACACACACATAGGGAAAGAGGCGAGTGACAGACCTCTCTGAGCAGCTGGAATCGGCACAGCCTCTTTGATTCATTGCTGCCCGACCTTGGCCATGGATAATAAGAGTTTTTCAAAACGGTTAACCGACTTGACTAGCTCTGCAAATGCACCGCTTAATTAAAGCAAATCTATCCAAAGCATCTGTGTGAGAGCTACAGAGATGTGGGTGTGTAGTAAGACTATTTCTGATGTTAGACACCTGAGAAAACACACAGATCTCTTGACAGAGGAGAACAATTGTGTTTATTTTCTTTAGAGCCAAATTAAATCTTACTAAAAGAGCAGTTGCTGACTGTGGGTCTATTTACATTTTCCTTCATAACTTAAAGGAATAAGTGGCATAATGTTGATTATCAAAAATAATAATAATAATCATCATCATCATCATTCCTTGTTTATTTCAAAAAAACAAAAATTGTATTTACAGTAAGGCACTTACAATGGAAATGAATGGGGTCAGTCCATATATGCAGAAATCCACACAATGTGAGTGAAGTGTTAGGATGTTTCAGGATGTCTGGGAATTTCATCTAGGACTTTTTGTATAAAAAATAAGTTTTGATTTTGAATCCCAGATTTTCAATGGACTCCCAATTTATTTCTATTGTATTTTCCCATTTGCTCAGTCACCATGTGATTGGCATGGTAAAACAGAGTTTGGGGGGGTCTCCAGTTTGTTTGATGTGTGAAAGCACATGAGGAAGGTCTTAATCTTCATTCATCTGTTGACTTTTCAACAGACGTTTTGAAAGCTGACCATGTAGTGGCATTTGTAAATGCATAATAACTTGGAAAGTCATGTCAGCCTATTATGGCACCCCACCCGCAGTTCATTGATGGATTCTAACAAGTTCCCCACTCATTGACACCAGGCTGTTAAGCATCAGGGTCTGGACAATGAATGAGTTCACACCTTCAAACTGTCGCCCATCCATCTCTTTTCACCCCTTGAGCACATTTTGCTTGTGCCTGGAAGCGTATTAAAGGTGTGGATGTTTGTTTTGAATATGTTTCAGCCACAATGAGAGAAGTTTTAAGTTGCATGGAGCTGCAATTAGGGTGGACTTGGACAAGTTAAAAACAGGATTGCAGGACCATGAGTGCGGACAACATCCGTATTATCTTCCTGGTTGCAGCAAGAAAACTAATTAAGTGGGCCGAACATCCCAGGTTACTCAGATCCTTTTCCTGTCCCTCTTGTCCTGCTGTGACTCAAAACACAGATCATCAAGAGCACACACTTATCAATCTTGGGAGCATGAAACCAGCTTGTTTTCTTCCACAGATTAAGGGAATAGTTAATCTAGAAAATATTTGCTGTTAATACTTACTGCCCTATCATACCAAATGAGCTTGATAAGAAAGAAACATTTTTGCGAAATACGTGGGCAACCTGGTCTCGTAGTGATAAGTGAATCTACATACATTTTTTGCAAAACTTGTTATACATGTCTCCAGGTACAATTCCCTGCAGTTTCCAGGAGAAATTAACTTTTTTGTTTTATTCACTTACACTCAAATCATGACTTTGATGGCTGATTATGACTTAAATACATATTTTTCGCTCTATAACTCAGACCATGCCTTTTAATGATATCCACACACTTTTACTCAAACGCATCTTTTGAAAAACAAGACATTTTAGTGCTTGTATTACAGACTCACCTACATATATACACTTATTTTAGCATTATTGGCTTGTGCGGTAGCCCACCCGATTGGGCGTTGAACTTAGAGTCTGGGAATGTGCTTTTTCATTTAGCGTTTGCATTTTACAACACTCAAGCTTTTTTAGGCATTGATAAGGTAAGGGTGTCTTTTTTAACTTCTCATAGATATTTTATTGGTTAGGTTCAGGCAAAACATTTAGGATAGGGAGGTATGTTTTAAAAACAATTATCTAACATTCACCTTAAAACCACATCTGAAAACGACACAATTTTACCATTTTGCCCCCAACTGGACATTTCACTGGAAACATGCAGCCAATCGTGATTTACAGCACGTACATTTTTAATTACAAAAATGTTGTCATGTTCACGTAAATTTCATGAGACCAGGCTGTACGTAGTTCATAACATGAATTGTGTCAGTTCTTAGGTGAAATGTCACTAAGTGGCGCTGAAAGGGAGTTACATTATCTCCCAAACAGATGAGGCTTTTAAAGTTTATGGACTATCAAGTTTTAAATCCACAAATCTTACCTCCCTATCCTAAAGCGTTAAGCCTAAACATAACCAATGGTGTCATAAAAGCAAATGTGAAATGAAAACGAAATTGCTGAAACAACCATGTCATTTTGTGGTGCTTCTATGACACTTTCGGATCACGTCTCGATTTACGTGCTCTTCAGGATTCATATCCCGCTCCTCTGCATCGCAAATGCAACATTCTGTCAGTAAGGCGCAAATTCAACAACAAGCTTCTAAATGTTGTTGGTTATGTAATGCAATCATAAAAATGTATTGCCCTACAAATCATGCATTATAGTAAAAGTGTCATAAAATAGCATTGTGAGGAACAAAAAGAGGCAAAAGTAAGTTTATGAACAGATAATCTGCCTTTTTACCATTGATTTGTGTGTCATTGTTGTTGTAGTTCCGCTAGTGTTTATTGCTGCTGCGCTACGTACAACAAGCCACGTAGAAATCATTTTGCACAATAGTAAAGTGATTCTATGAGACCAGGTTGCTAGAAACCCTTTGCAGTTATTTTTCTATGGACAAAGAACTCCATGAAAGTAGTCCACATGACTTGTCCACTATATTCCAAGTCGACTGAAGGCTTGTGATAACTTTATAACTTTGTACTTAACTTCAGTTGAGCCTCGTTTCTCCCAAGGATATTTTTTCTCCATTAACTAACATCTTATGGATTTTTTCTGTTCTTTGTCAAAGTCGCATTTGGCTTTCTCACTGGAGATCTAAATACAAATATTTTGTACTTATTTAGGCACAATGTACAGTCATGTTTTTATCAAACTGCACAATGATGACTCCAGCAGAGTCGGAGCGGCTGTTCTGTCGGACAACATCTCCAAGACGCTACACACCATATGACTAGTAAGTCAAAGTCCAAATCACAGTATTTGCTGTCCCAATTTAATTGATATAAGTACCAATGTAGAACATTATATAGAAACTGTCTATTCCTCGTTTAGTAAAGCCAAACAATACATCTACTGTAGGATCTAGGAAAAATCTAATTGTAATTAAACCAGAAAATCTCAATATCAGTGAACAAAAACAATTTCTAAAGCTAGGTCTTCTAAACATTAGATCGCTCACACCTAAGGCGGTTATTGTAAATGAAATGGTCTCAGATAATAGTTTTGATGTATTTTGCCTTACTGAAACCTGGCTTAAACCAAATGATTATTTCGGTCTAAATGAGTCTACTCCGCCAGGATACTGTTATAAGCATGAGCCCCGTCTGATTGGTCGTGGCGGCGGTGTTGCAACAATCTATAGAGATATTCTTAATGTTACTCAGAAAATAGGTCACAGGTTTAATTCGTTTGAAGTACTTGTGCTAAATGTTACACTCTCAGATGTAAGAAAAAAATCCCTATTATCTCTAGCCTTGGCTACCGTATATAGACCTCCAGGGCCTTACGCTGATTTCCTAAAAGAGTTTGCAGTCTTTCTATCAGATCTATTGGTCAATGTCGATAAAGCAATAATTGTTGGAGATTTTAACATACACGTACATGTAGATAACACAAATGATGAGTTAGGGGCTGCGTTTACAGATTTGTTAAACTCCTTCGGGGTCACGCAAAACGTCAGTGGTCCCACTCATCGCCTAAATCATACGCTAGATTTAATTATATCATATGGAACCAATCCAACCGATATAGATATTATACCGCAAAATGATGATGTCACTGATCATTACATGGTAACTTGCATACTACGTACCACTGAAATCTGTCATATTGAGCCACGTTATCGACCAAGCAGAATAATCCTTCCAACCACAATATATAGATTCTCAAATAGCTTACCTGATCTATCTCAGCTGCTCAGTGAACCCAAACAAACAGATGAACTAGAGGAAATGACTAGCAGTTTGAGCACCATTTTCTCTGGTACATTAGAAATTGTTGCACCAATTAGATTAAAAAAGTTTAGAGAAAAAACTAGAGCACCATGGTACAACAGTGCTACGCATGCTATCAAGAGAGAAACTCGTAACTTGGAGCGTAAATGGAAACAAACTAATTTAGAGGTCTTTAGAATCGCATGGAAAGACAGTATGTCACGTTACAAAAAGGCTCTAAAAACAGCCAGGGCTGAGCACCTCCGCAAACTAATAGAAAATTACCAAAATAATCCAAGGTTCTTATTTAACACCGTGGCTAGACTAACAAATAAACAGAGATCACCTGAGCAAAATATTCCGTTACAGTTTAGTAGTAATGATTTTATGAATTTCTTCACTGAGAAAATAGAAAACATCAGAAACACAATTGTAAACACAACTGTTAATGTACAATCTTTTATGGTGTCTTATGATTCAGCCTCAATTATCGCCCCTCAAGAACAACTACACCGCTTTACAACTATAGGACAGGAAGAGCTAAATAAACTTATCATTGCATCTAAAACAACAACATGTTTACTAGATCCAATACCCACTAAACTACTGAAAGAAGTGTTACCTGTAGTCTTCTCAATATTATTAACTCGTCTTTATTTTTAGGTCATGTTCCAAGAATATTTAAGCTGGCAGTTATAAAACCTCTCATTAAGAAACCACAATTAGATCCATATAACCTAGCAAATTACAGACCCATCTCAAATCTTCCATTTATGTCTAAAATATTAGAAAAAGTTGTGTCCGCTCAATTGTGCTCTTTCTTGCAAGAAAATGATATCTATGAAAAATTTCAGTCAGGATTCAGACCGCATCATAGCACAGAAACTGCCCTAGTTAAAATTACAAATGATTTACTTTTAGCTTCTGACCAAGGCTGCATCTCAATATTAGTTCTACTCGATCTTAGCGCTGCGTTCGATACTATAGATCATAAAATACTCTTGGATCGACTACAAAACTACACTGGTGTTCAGGGACAGGCATTAAGCTGGTTTAGATCGTACTTATCAGACCGTTACCATTTTGTCTGTTTAAATGGGGAAAAATCGAAAATAACGTCAGTAGACTATGGAGTGCCACAAGGATCTGTGTTAGGCCCTCTATTATTCTCAATATATATGCTGCCACTTGGTAAAATTATAAGAAAACATGGAATTAATTTCCACTGTTATGCTGATGACACTCAATTATATATCTCATCACGACCAGATGAAAACACTAACTTATCTAACTTGACAGAGTGTCTTAAAGATATAAAATGCTGGATGACGCGTAATTTCCTGTTATTAAATTCCGATAAAACGGAGGTATTACTTATTGGTCCAAAAAACTACCCACAAAATCCCTTACAATACAACTTTAATTTAGAAGGATGTCCTGTTACATTATCCACTACAGTAAAAGACCTGGGTGTTATACTAGACCGCAACTTGACTTTCGAAAATCATATTTCATCTGTTACGAGAACAGCCTTTTTCCACCTTAGAAACATTGCTAAGCTACGTAACATGCTATCTGTTTCTGATGCAGAAAAGTTAGTTCATGCATTCATGACCTCGAGACTAGATTACTGTAATGCTTTATTAGCTGGTTGCCCTGCATCCTCAATAAACAAGCTACAGTTAGTCCAAAATGCAGCCGCTAGAGTTCTTACTAGGTCAAGAAAATATGATCATATAACACCGATTTTATCATCTCTACACTGGCTACCTATTAAGTTCCGTATCAATTACAAAGTATTACTACTGACCTATAAAGCCCTAAATGGTTTAGCTCCGGTGTATTTAACCGAACTTCTATCGCCATACAATCCATCGCGCTCTTTAAGATCACTAAATTCGAGGCTTCTGGTCATACCTAAGATATCTCAGTCCACTAATGGAGGGAGGGCGTTCTCACATTTAGCTCCTAAACTCTGGAATAGCCTTCCTGATATTGTTCGAGGCTCAGACTCGCTGTCCCAGTTTAAAACTAGATTAAAGACGCATCTCTTTAACCAAGCATTCACATAATGCTTACTTTTTATACTACTGCTGAATCAGTTATAATGCATTAATATTATGAACATCAGCTATGCTAATTATTTCCCATCTGCTTTTCTGCTGTTATCTCGGGACGCCAGTCCCGAGGTAAATAGCGTTCGTCAGCTCCAGTTTGTATCCAGCCTCTCACGGAGACTTCAGATGCCCCATCACCATGGACTACGATCTTGAAATGGGATACATAGACTAATTATTGCCAACAAAAGCCTTCATCAGCCAAACAAGGACAATTGCATCTAAGTGAACTTCTGGAATTTAATCAAGGATGGACTTCAAAGACACTGGTCACTAATCTTGCAGTTCAAACACATTCACTGTCTAAATACTGACCCTTAGCACTTAATAAGTTTAATAATTTTTTAAATCATGTTTTTTTAACTATAAATAATTCTTATTTACATTATTCATGATGTTAGCCAGAGGGGAACTGGCCCCCCACAGTGAGTCTGGTTTCTCCCAAGGTTATTTTTCTCCATTAACCATCATCTTTTGGAGTTTTGTGTTCCTTGCCACAGTCGCCTTCGGCTTGCTCACTGGGGTTATTAATACAATTATTATTTAATTATTTTTAAACACTATAAAGAATCATATCTTATCTAATTCCACAACAAGGCTCCAAACAAAAAATCAATTAAGGAGCCATTGGCTCCTATAGGGGGAAAAACAGGCGCCAAATATTTTCATTTTTAACTCCTTCCATTCCTTTTCGTCCCGCAGCTCACATGCAAGAAAAACTGCACGTGCTAACAGTGTAGTCTGTGGAGCATTCTTCGCAATTATGTGATCACGTGCATTTTTTATGCTCGTTACTGTCACCATGTTTTCTCACAGTCTCTTTTTTTGAAATGGTTAGTTCCTGCAATGAACTCCGTTTTCCCCGCTATTTCTTTTGATATAAACTTTTGTAATGTATCTCGGGAAATGTAATGCAAATTTTAAAATCAAAGGGAGTAAATTTTTACTGTCGCCAATGGCGACCTTGACAGAAATTACACTCGCAAATAAATTTATTTGGTCATAAATGCGACCATTTTTAGTCGCAGTTTGGAGCCCTGCACAATGATGATGATTTATCGACTTTATAGACATTACATTTTTATCGTCTGTTAATGCTGAACTTCTGTAAAGCTGCTTTGAAACGATGTGTGTTGTGAAAGGCGCTATACAAATAAAATTGACTTGACTTGACTTGACTTGACTTGACTCTTACATAACAGCTTTTTCTGTTAAAGCATAATTTCCTGTAAAGCTGCTTTGAAACGATGTCTGTAATGAAAAGTGCAATACATATAAAAATTACGTGACTTATAACTTCTAGTTTTACTTCTTTAGGGTGATAGGGGGTTGGGTTATCATTTTCATTTGTAAGAAGCTTTGTTTGTGAGTCTCAAGTAAATCTACATTGCAATCATTCACCAAACTGCTTTATCTGCGCCTGGTGAGAGCTTCCTCACCCAGTATGGCTGAATATCTAAAAAAACATTTACCCCTCTGCTCTGCACGTTTTTATATAACGACCTGTTGAAAACATTGGATGCTAATCAAGCAGGCGTAACACCAACACGTTAAATGTCTGGCCTTCTTTCCATGTTTTTCTTCAGTAGTGCTGATTTACAAACCAGCCCGGACAGAATATTGTCCGGCCCAATTAAATGAGCTGGTAGATGAGATCTGTATGGTAGCTGCTGTTGTTAGCTGTTAGCGGCTAGCAATTGGCTCTGTTTATTTAACTCTCTCTTATCTTGTGCCTCCAGAGAGCACTGATGTCATTAAGCTCTCAAGAAAGCTGAGTGTGCCTTTTGTGCCTGTACTGTATCTCCATGGCTTGGTTTCCTCTTTTGCTTGTATAGCATTTCATGAGCAAAAGTGACAGCCGCTTGAAAGTGCTGACAGAAGGATAGCACTCAGGTGGTATGCTGGAACATTGATTTAATCAAAAAGCCTTTTTGTAAAAAAAATAATCCAGACATAGGTATTTGAAGTGTGTCCAAACATATGGCGCCTTGAGACTACAAAAAAAACTAAAGCAAAAAAAAAAAGAATTGTTAATGAGTTGTTTAGGGCATAAAACTTGTTAGACACAATTTGTCTCAATTGGATGTTTTGCAAAGTTTCATCAGTGTCAGTAGAGAAACAGGGTTCAATTGTCCATTCTTGGCCTAGTTTAACCTGAAGTGACCTACCCACTGTTTAACTGAATTTGTTCAAGAGGTCAAAATAAGATTAGTGTAAATTCACCATTATAAAGATTGAATTGGCCTACAAAAGGCAAAACATTGTTACTTTGCCAACGCTGAAACTGTTAATGGCTTCAAAATTTTTATTTTAGTTTGATTTTGTGGTTACTAGGATTTTTACATTCAATTTTCTCTTAATCTGAGCATAGTTTAAAAAACAAACAAAGCAACAACAAAAAAACACAGTACATTTCTAAGTCTAAGATAGTTTAAGAGATAGTTTGGTAGTTTTATCAAATGCATAGTAACGTCTAGGTTACGGATGTAACCTCCATTCCCTGATGGATAACCTTTTGGAAAACAAGACAAAACATGGATTAAGAAAATTTTTGCAGATATGTATTATTATTATTAATAATAATAATAATAACACATATTATTATTATTATTATTATTTATGTTAAATAATTATTTTTAGTAATATTTCATTTTTTTTTAAAGACATTGGGGGACCATACCAGGAATTTCAAATTAACATTCAACAAATATGACAGATTCTTAAACTATCATTCTCAATCTGGCAAAATACAAAAAGTTATTTCATTACTTTGCCTGAACGTAACCCTGAAGTGCTGTTACATCAACCCAGTCACAGTTAATTTTGAATTCGTATAATTGGAATAAACATATTATAATTGGAATTAGGGCTGAAATGATTAGTCGGCATTATTAACAACGTCGGCAATAAAAAATTCAGACTATTTGTCGAATAGTATTTTGTGCTCCTTTAATGCAACATGAGATCACATTAAACTCTAATGATGATGCATGAGAGCAGCACTGCAGCTTGCGCATGATGAAGAATACACAGCTCACAGTCCAGACGCAATCCAAACCATTCAACAGCTTCAGGTGATGTAGATCGAAAAGTATGAGGGTATTATAATGTAAAAATACAAAATAAATAAATACAGAAGCACTCTCATTGTGGAATAATTGGAGACGGAGATCTTTAAAGGAGTGGCTCATGAGGACTCAAGACCCTGTCATGGCCAGCCCAATCTCCAGACCTGAATCCGTTTTTTTGTAATCAGGTACAAATTACAAATTACATGATTACAAATTACACCTCGTTGATTAAATTTTGGTCTAATCTGATTACTTTTAGATTACTTTCAACCTCATTCTATTTTATTTTGTCACATGCTTTTGAGTAGGATAATGAATTTAACATAAAAGTACAAAGAGGAAGAAAATGTGATCCATTCTTTATTACAAACAACAAGAGCCCCACAAACAGAGGTCCTTTTGACATTTTTAAAATAAGTACATTAAACAATACATGAATGATATAAACATTAAATCTAACAGCAATGACACAGAGACATCAAGTTTTTTAAGTGCATAAAACACTAGTAACATTATGAACATTAATGACCAAAAAATCAACATGAAACCATCAGAAAATAAACAATAAAAGAGAATGATTAGTATGATCAATAAAATATTAATTCACTATTTATTACTTTTATATTAATTTACTGCCATGGCCTTGTTAATATGTAATTATGTAATCTATAAAAAAAGTAACTGTTGTCCAATTAAGAGCAGGGACGTCACTAGGATTGGAAGACAGGGGGGGCTTAGCCCCAGGGTATTTATAACTTGCGTTTACAAAATCTTTGCACTCACATCTAGAGCTACGCTTATGTCAACAACCAGTCAAGAAACCAAGATGTTAACAAGTAAAACGTGACAGACATATCCTCTTCTTCCATTTCTACTCTGTTAAAGAAAAGTTACTGTAATGTTAGCTTTTAGACACATCAAAGCTGCATGGGGGAATTTACTTAGGCCAGACTTTGCTCCTGATGAGTTATTCTATAAGCAATGACTTAAATGCTATCTGCCTGCTTTCATGTAAATGTATGATAAACTAATAGCATACTATATCTAATTCCTTTCTACATAAGATAAGTTGTCCACAGAATGTTATTTAATTACTCTAATTACTGTATCTGCGCTGTGGATTGGTTCAATCAGAGTGTAATTTCGCTGTGTAGTTTGGCTTGCATACAGTTTAACCCAAGAACCAGAATTTTAAGGTCATAGTGAAATTTGACAACACAGATTTGAGCGTTTCTCAATTAAAGATGATTTATTCTGCCAAATGATGTATACAGGAAGGATATAACGGTAATAGCATGAACAGGGACCCTATGACATTTAGTTTTCAGTGACAACAACATTCTATGGGGATTGATATTGTTTTATATGCCTATTATAGAGATAGGTTATATTATTGGCAAAGAATAAAGAGTTGTGATTAGCTTGCTAAGTTAACCATTTCTTGTATTTTGCTTGTTCACTCTAGCTAGACTACAGTTTTCCATAGCAAACCAAAATATCCCCTTTCCTTTACCTCAAGAAAACATAGCTAAAGGTAAGTAGGTAATTAAAAACAGCTTACAATTTCACTCTGTATCACGACAGTTTACCAATCTTCCTTTCACCATTAGCGTGTGTATCGGTGTGTGTGGGCGGGAGGGTGCATAGCGTGTGTATCGGTGTGTGTGGGCGGGAGGGTGCATAGCGAGTTCAACTTCAGACCAAACTAGAGTAACGACGAGACGAGATGAATCCTCCAGTTACTTGCAGCGCTCCGGTCTGCAACGCTCTGAAAGCTGCCACAGTTCACACCAATACAACGAGACGCTGCGGTGCATCATCTTGATAGCACAACGACTCTTTGTACTTCTGTTCAACTTCCGACTTTTCGGCTATTTTTTGTAGCTGGATTATATATATCATTTGTTGTGTCTAATTCTAAATATGAATGAGGATACGGTTATTGATAAATCAAATTGTTATTGTTGTTCTTATTATCATCATTTAGGGGGGCTTAGGGACATTTTGGGGTAGCTTCAGCCCCCCTAAAATAGGCCTAACGACGTCCCTGATTAAGAGTATTTTAAAATGTAATTTATTACAACTGCAAGTACTTGATAATTTTGTAATCTGATTATGTAATCCAGATGTAATCACATGTAAACCATTACTACCCAGCACTGTGCTTACACCTACTGGATAAAATAGCAAATTGAATTTAATTCAGCCTAATAAGAGAACAACTTTCAATCCACACAGGAATTTCATGAATTGTAAGTGTATTTAAGTGTTTTAGAAACACGGACTGTCCGTTTCTGTGCATGTTGATTTCACAAAAGTTTGGCATTATCATTTTGCTAAGCTAATGGTGTAAATAAAAGCATAATAATGCTACCTACCTTATGATTGGGTTATAAACAACAATGTTTCTCACATTATTAGTACACTGTGTCTATTGGAAACAATGACAAGTCCAGTCTCTGTGATGAGTGTGTGTGCAGAGTTGCTGCCTATGTAGTGCTCCAAATCAGTCACT
The DNA here is from genome assembly GCA_032164185.1 of Moxostoma hubbsi. Lineage (NCBI taxonomy): Eukaryota > Metazoa > Chordata > Actinopteri > Cypriniformes > Catostomidae > Moxostoma > Moxostoma hubbsi. The sequence goes on from JAVLUX010000125.1 coordinate 8,577,026, forward strand.
TATAAAGTTTCATCAAAAACTTCCAAATGTAATGGAGATGAACGAAGGCATCCAATTTAGCTGACATTAGGTTGAAAAATATTTAAAAATACAATTTGTGTTTAATTAAAAAAAAAAAAAATTGTTACACACTAAACAGAGTAAAATCTATTAAACAATGTAACTATGATCAGTATCCTGGTAATTATTTCAGTAGTAAGTCATGGAGACACTAATTTAATAGCATGCTCCCATTGGAGGCAGATGGCTTTAATCAGCAGGCAATGAAGCAGCTCACTAGGTTTTGGAACAGAGCTATCTAAAACCTCTGATCACACGCAATATATTGCTAACAATAGTCAGTCAGGAACATTTTAACCAGTTCATATGAGAATAAATCAACAGTACTATGTGAGAGGTCAGAAGCCTGATTTCTCCCTGAGAGTCGATCACAGACATTGTTCATGGGCATAGATTTTCAACTGGGTTTATTTACTGTGACTCTCTAATTTATCTTTGCTGAGGGAAATACTAATCATAGTACACGTATCCTTAAACACACAAGCACATATGCCATTTACTGCTCATGTATTTCATAATGAAGGAGGGGTTCATAACGTGAAACACAATAAACCATTGTCCAGCCCAAAATCAGTGCTCTTGCTTGCCATACGGTTTTGCAATCAATCTATACTAAAATGGTGCTCTAAAGTGGCTTGGCAACCCATTGTGCACAACATCAGTGTCTACCCATCCATTCTGCTCACTGTCAGGACACACACACCCATACACAATCTCTGACACACAGATATGACATCATAGACTCTGTAAAGGCCCATTGTTCAAGAAGTTTGCAAGGTCTCTGCTTAAGAAAAATAAAATAAAAAAATGTATAGATGTGTCTGTGTGTATATACGGAATTATATATATGTACAGTATATACTGGATAAGTATGTCAAGATGACAAGACGATTCAAACCCATATGCAGTTATTCTGGAAAACAAACGAAATCACAGGCTCGCCTTTATCTTATTTTCTCCTATCGCCCTCAGTGTATTTGTTTCTAAGCTTTCTCATGCCTTTCATTACATCTTTCCCAACTGAACACCACATCTTGCCATAGCTACCACATCACCCCCATTGACATGTGTGTGTGTGTGTGTGTGTGTGTGTGTGTGTGTGTGTGTGAGCGTGTGTGTGAGCGTGTGTGTGTGTGTGTGTGTGTGCATGTCCTGTATCTGCATCCATGGTGAATGGGTTTCAGGACGGGAAGATAGGAGACAGTGGAGCAATAAGCAGATGGAGCAACAATGGCAGGAAGACAGTCAAGATCAACTAGTGATTAAGGAAAAAAACATTCCTCAAATAAACACCAAACACACTCCCTTAACTCACTCGAATGGACAGGGAACATACTGGTTTAAGAGGAAGAGTCAAACCACATGGCCGGAGAGAGATTGAAAGTACACAAAGGCTATGTCCGGAAAAGAATACTTACTACTTACTACATACTGTACAGTATACACGGTGGACTCCCTTCTACTGTATCCTAAAAACAGTATGCTTATTTCCATGATTAACGTTTTAGCTTGCACTACACTCTTGCCAAATGACCTCAACACATTGCATTTTAGTGCCGTCCAGTCCTTATCTTAGAATTGATAGCATTTTTAATTTAGGTTAGAGTAAAAATTATTTAACTTTTGGGAATCAGATCAAAAAATCTTTTAAAAAAGAGATTTAAAAAACGCTGGCTGTAAATACTTGCGGTTCATTCATCACACTAGAAATGGTGATACAGTAATCCAAGCAATATGTGCTGTTGTAAACTGAACATTTTTCTGGGTCATTTGGATATTCTTTGCATACAGAAATTGTGCTAACTGTGCACAATGTACATTCTGTAGACTGCAGGAATAGTAAGAGTACCGTAGTATATTTTATGTTATTCTGCCAAAAAGTAAAGACGTGCAAGGGCAAATTGCAGTTCCCTGTCTGTCGCTCACTTCAACGTTGTGTCGAAGAAGCGACACTAAGGGTCTCTCTTGAGCGCCGATTATACCTCTGGTCTATGAAAAAAGGCCAATGAGAAGTTGGCAGACAGAATTTGCATGTCACGCCCCCGGATATACGGGTATAAAGGCGGGGAATTATGTCGAGTTCATTCAGAAATTCTCTTCGAGCCGATGGTCATGTATGCAGCAAGCTGCGAGTCACACACACCTGTTCCTGTTACCTCTGGTGATCTGCTGTTGGATCTACGGCGCACTTCAGGGGCTTTCTCCTTCTCTGCACGCCAGTGCAGTTTGCCCCTGGGCGCGTCGACAGCGCTACTAAAAGAGTTGTAGTAAATGAGTGATTTTCTCTGAAAGAGCAATACACAGCGGCATTGAACTTCCTTTTCAGGACGCATCTTTTTAAAGATGCCTTTCCGCCCCTGTGTAGTTCCTGGATGCTGTAGAGTGCTCTCCGCTTCAGACGGCCACAGGCATTGTCTCATGTGTTTGGGCTGCGATCACACCGAGGCAGCGTTTGTGGATTGTACAGGTTCTCACTGCGAGAACATGACCATGGCAACGTTGCATTGCAACTTTCCTTCAACCGAAGGAACGCCACTCCAGCCACCCCCCGCGTCGCTTCTTCTTCCCACGGGATTGAGGACGATGCGGCGCGGCTCGCAGCCCCGGCGTCAAGTGCCCCGCAGGAAGTGCACACCCCCCCGTCTCACTGACCCCCTTGAGGACCCGGAAGGCTCCCAGGTGCTCCTGAGACGATCAACCCAGGGACAAAGTTGTTCGCTCCGGAGATGGTAAGCAGACCACTCCGTCCCCCGGTGGAGGGCCGGGAGGAGAATCCTTTTTTGAAGTTATTTAATTTGCCCTCGGGGCTGCAGTACCTACATTCTCAATAACAGAGCTATTTCCTTTGTCTCTGGGTCACCTGGCCCGCAAATGCCGTTCTCACGGCACTCTGCTGCCACACCTCAACAGTCCCCGCATGCTGGACGCGGACCCTCCGCCTTCAGCCCCACGACTGTTCCCCGGCCGGCCGGTTCTGATGAGTCTAGAGGACGCCTCCACCGGACCTCCTCCTCAGTCACTAACCCGCCCCCTGCCGGGTGTGTGGAGCAAGGTAAGTGCTTCGAGTCTTTTCTCACATTACCGGTTGCCGGGATGTGAGTGGCGCGCAGCGGCTTGAGTCGCTGCTGGCTCCAAAGGAGGAGACGAAGGGCGAGTTGTCCATCAGGGAACGGAAGTTACATATGCATTTGATAAAACTACCAAACTATCTCTTAAACTATCTTAGACTTAGAAATGTCCTGTGTTTTTTTGTTGTTGTTGTTACTTTGTTTTTTAAACTATGCTCAGATTTAGAGAAAATTTAATGTAAAAAATCCTAGTAACCACAAAATCAAACTAAAATAAAAATTTTGAAGCCATTTACAGTTTCAGCGTTGGCAAAGTAACAATGTTTTGCCTTTTGTAGGCCAATTCAATCTTTATAATGGTGAATTTACACTAATCTTATTTTGACCTCTTGAACAAATTCAGTTAAACAGTGGGTAGGTCACTTCAGGTTAAACTAGGCCAAGAATGGACAATTGAACCCTGTTTCTCTACTGACACTGATGAAACTTTGCAAAACATCCAACTGAAACAAAACAATGCATTATTTTGACAAACAAAGTCATGAAGTCTTCAGGAACACACCCAAAGACATACGTGTAAAACTGTAAACAATAACACATCATCCTGTACCAGGAGTAAACTGTCAAATTCCTCTTCCTCTCCTCTGTCTATGGTAAAATCATCTGTTAAGCATCTGTTTGACCTCTGACCCTGACCTGACAGAACCAGCTTCCTGATCCACAGGTGCTCCAACGGACTACTGAATTTGTCCGTGCCAGTGGAGTATGTGTATCTAAACCGACAAACACCGCATGACAAACGTCTAGGTTACTATGGTAACCTCTGTTCCCAGATGGAGGGAACGAGACGTTGTGTCGAAAAAGCAACACTAGGGGTCTATCTTGAGAGCCTTGCGCATCTCTGAACTTAAGAAATGGCCAATGAGAAATTGGCAGACAGATTTTGCATGTCCCGCCCCCGGACATATGGGTATAAAAGGAGGGAAATGCGTCTGTCCATGGAAATGAGGTTCGGCTGTAACAGTGGCTCGGTTCAGCGAAGTGGCACACAATGAGACACAATGTCTCATTCCATCCATCAGGGAACGGAGGTTACAATAGTAACCTAGACATTCCCCGTCTGTCGCTCACTTTGACTTTGTGTCGAAGAAGCGACAATAAGGGTCCAATTTTAATCACGCCATGCGCTAAACCGTGTACGTGTGCTGCTGACACAGGTGCGGGCAGGCAGTTGCGTGCCAAAGTGACAGGCCGTGTCAGACAGCACGTACCCTCCCCCAATGCCCCTTAAAATTGGCATAAACTTGTGGTTCCCTACACCCCGATATGGGGGGAACAAAGTGACGTGCCAAGCATGGGAGCAAGCCGTGCCAGCTGCGCCTTTTCTCTCTATGATTCTCGAATAGAGTTAAAGTGGCTGGGACCATCTTAATGCTACCATACGCATCGGGGAAGGCGTTCTTTCCCAATTTCTATTCTTTCAAGGGGGAAAGACCCTGCGGAAACCACACCTGCCCAGGCTGGGGGAGGTAAAGTGTGGTGAAATACATCACATGGGATTTCATGTCAGATGTGGAAAATGGCACGGTGGTAGATCCTACCTTATTGTGCAACCGGGGGACGGAGTGGTCAGCTTACCACCTCCGGAGCAAATGTCTCGTTCTCAGGAATGCTTGGGAGCCTACCGGGTTCTCGAGGATGTTCAGGAGAAGGGGGGCATGCGCTTCCTGTGGGGTGCTCGGCGCTGGGGCTGAGAGCTGGGCCCAGGTTGAAACGGCGCCTTGGCGAGCAGACAGAGCAAGGTCCGCGCTGGTACGGCGGCAGGGCATGATGTGGCCTCCATCTGTTTCTTCACCGCTGAGAACTGCTGGGCGAAGTCGTCAACGGTGCCGCCGAATAGACCAAGCTGGGAGACGGGGGCATTTGAGAAAGCATGCTTTGTCTACCTCCAGTATCTCGACCAGGTCCATGCTCCTGGACCACAGTCCGAGTGCCGGCACTGTGACCTACGTGGCCCCAGAGGGGCGTGATCGGTCATTGAGTGCAGTTACTGCAGCACATCAGGAACAGGACTACCCAAGTGCAGATCTTCAAGTGCCTTGGCCTGGTGGATTGCAGGGGGGCCATGGCATGCAGGGCAGAGACAGCTTGGAGCCGCTCCACCGTCGAGGGTAGTGAGAGCGGAGGAGCTAGGAAGCCGGTTTCGGGCAGCAAAACGTGCCCTCTACGGCTTCCTCAACTCGTCATGCTCCTCCGGGAATAAAGGAACCGGGGGGGTTGCGCTGCTGTGAGCGGCACCCTAACCCGGGAACCAATAGTCTAGCTGTGCTCACGGCGGTCCAGGCAAGCATAGCGGACATCTGCGCGTCAGGCTCACACTGGACGAGTGGACCCGGAGGTCCTAGCGGAGGTGGCAGCCCAGTCGAGTCATCAGCATCAGACGCCGCTGTGACGCTCTCCGATGCAGCGTATAAATCATCATCCAGCTCGCAGTTTTTGTCATTAATGTAAACATTTAAATGTGTTCTTTTGCTGAGAAAGATATTTTACTAAAAAATGCATGATTTTTTTTTATTATAAAAAAAAGGTGGTAAAGTCCCTCAGTCTAAACTCAACCCCATCACACTAACCATTTTCAGCCCATAAAAATATTTGGCTCCACCCATATGTGACATTATAAACCAGAAGTGACATCATTCAGTTTTCTTCAACAGCCTGGAGTAGGAACAGATAAGAAACATCAAAATTAGTATTCATATTTTGAAGTGCATTATAGTCAGATGGCATCTACAACTCTACCAATTTCAATCCATAAAAATATATAGAATTTATTAATTTCATGCGTTACCCACAACCCTGTCACATGTTTCACTGTCATCCTGTGACGGTGGTGAGTAATTCACTACATTTATGAAAATTGTTACAAAAATATGGAACAGCCAATATATTATACATTACAAATACTATATATTTACTTGAATGAAACTTGAGTGTTATTTACTTGAGTGTTAAAAATATGTGGGTGCAAGCAGCCTAGATTTGGGATGGGGTTGAGACGAGAATGACAATATTTTATCATTAAAATAGGAACACTGTTAAAAATCTATGAATTGTTTGTTAAGCATAGCCTGACTTGTTAAGGTCTAGCACAGAGAAGTCGATGTTTTAGTTAAAAATCTGAATTTAAAAAATGTTTAGCAAAATAATGAGGCCATAAACATAAAAAACAGAATCATAAAACATAAAAATGAGAAAGCTGTCTTAACCTTTTATGTTATACAGTATTTGCAGTCATTAAATTGGTATGAGGGACAGATGAGCAGTAGGTAAATGATTATTTTATAACCAGTATTGTGTAGAATTATTTTATTAACCACTTCCATTATGTCCATGATGGGGTTGAGAACAGGTTTCTAAATCAGAAAAAAAAAAAATGAAAAAAAATGAAAGGGCTTTGATGCATGAGGTGAGAAAATATGATATGCAGAGGTTTAATGTTTGCCTAATATTGTCGAGTGTTCAGATAAAAAAATCAAATGTAGTTCTCAAGTTAAAATATTACCAGTTGAATTACCCTGACACTAAAGCAGTTTTCCAAAGTTTTAAAAGTACAAATATAGTCTCAAAATTATCTTTATATTTATCTGTAGCAATCTAAAGTTATGAGAGCCGTCTCAAGGCTGCAGGGTTGGCTTGGAAATGCAACACATTATGAAAAATATCTCTAATACAGTTGAACTGTATTAAAATTACACAAATATTGCTCAGTGATCCTGAGATCCAAGGTGCAGCTATCCACATCTCCTTTCAGTAGACAAATCCTTCCCTAAATCAGAGTACTAAGCACACGAGAGGGACAGAGAGAGTCTGGTGTCTGGGAGCGGGTTAATGACCATGTCAACAAAGCTTTTTTGAAGAATTTTCTAGCTCATAACTACAGGTTTAATCCTACAGATACCTCTGCATACGTCTTCCACGAGATCATTTGCAGATAAATGCAAATACAACATGCTATAAAAACTATATAAAGAGCTCAGGACATCCTTCTGTTCTTTGTCCTCTTCTATCGAACTGTACAGTGTAGCACCCATGTAAATCATAGATGCTACGGTTATTTCAGCATGTATGGCTGCCCCCTGTCTGGGCATTGCAGGTTTGATGGGGGTGACGTCTGGGTCACCTGTCTCAGATTTTATGCTGCCCAGTCACTGTGCTTGTATTACTGAAGAATTACAGTAGAAAGGAAAAGAGAGACACAGATTCAAAAAACTAAAATTGGATGTATAAAACGAACTATACATGAGTATTTGTATGTATTCTTACGTAAAATGTGTTTTAGCACACATACATTCGCTTACGTTTGCATACACTCATATGATATTGATGTATTGACAGCATCCAATAAGTAAATGTGAGCGCAGCGTAGTTCTAGCGGGAAGACTAGCAGCTGTACATCATCACACCATTAGCTGGGTAATTCCTAGCCAATTGCATGTAAGCTATTGCTTTATAAGTCTGCTCCCAATCTATCACATTGCTGTTTCAGTGTGCTAACATGGCAACCTCCACCACCCCACCACCACCAGTTGAGCCCCGTCCCGCATGGGGGTAGGCTCCTCGCCCCTGCCTCCTATCTCCTGCAGGATATGATGGTTCCGAGTACAACTCCCTCGGACCGCCAGACGGGGCCTACGCCAAAGAGAGACATTACTTTTCTGTTCTACATTCATCAAATAAATGGCATCATAAACCTCACTCAAGCCTGCGTGTCTTCCCGATAGAAACAATTATTCATATGAACAACTTTAGAATCATGCACACACTTATTGAACCCATGAATATTGCATTAATCGATTAAATCGGTTGATTTTAGTGTATTTAAAATCAATGAGATTAATTAAATGTTCAATGCCATCACATTTATTTAAGGCTCCGGCACACTCACGGCAAAGTGCTTTTTCATTCTTCGCTCAGAGCCAAAAACAAGTTTGAAACAGCTGAGCAATGACATTCTGTTTTCAGACATTCAGACACCAGCCACACTGCTAGTGGAGGTTTTTAGAGGAGCATTAAAATATGAGGATGCACAAGAGTACATGTGAAACATTAACTAATATGACATTAATATGCGTTATCAATGTCATCATGCCTCATTCTATGAGTAGAATTCACACGAGATCAGCAAAAGAAGCTGTTTTAACTGCTCGATGATTTTAAGTAATCTATATTCAGTTGTTAATGTGTCATTTGTTATGTTTGCATTCTGAATTCATGGTGCTAATGTGCTATCACGCTATATGGGCCATAATATGTGTCAATTACACTGTTATTGTACGCTATAATGACACTGAGTGTTCATGGGTAAAATACAGACAAAAGAATGACGATAAGAGGCATATCTTACTTTAGGCAGATATGTGAATGGGCACTTAAGAGTATTTGAGAAGATTTTATTACTTTTGTAGACTAATTAAACAAAAAAATCGCATGACAAAATTCTCTCAAAAATTCTCATTTTGTGATCCATGGAAAAAGTACCAGGAGTTTGGAACACATGAGGGTGAGTAAGTAATGACCAAATAAATTTTTTGAGAGAACTATTCCTAAGACGGAAAGACGTTTTTTTTTTTTTAAATCACAATGAGTTGGACAGGAAACGAGGATCACTACGGAGATGAAGTGAACAAAAAATGGAAAAAGAAAGAAGGACAAAAGGAGGAAGAAATTATAAATCCACACAGGCGTTCTGAATGATCTGACGTCTGCTTCACCTCATGCAAGACAGAGACATTAGCTGTAGTAAATAATAGCAGGGTTTCCTGTTCAGTGGTTTATGAGCTTTCCCCACTACACTCAACAGTCAAACCCAGATTGATTTCCAAAGGAATGTCCCCTCGACGGCAGCCGTCATGCTAAGCCACATGTCAGTGTGTGTGTGTGTGTGTGTGTGTATACCTGAGAAGTTAGGGGGAAATAGGTCTTATTTTGTGCTAATGGAAGGCACTCATGGCTCCGTGGTAACTGAGTCAACAGTTGAACTCAAGGAGAACAACGAACTCTCTTTGTACTCCATTGCTGAACAAAACAAATTATTTGTCGACAGATTCACTTTTCTATTTCTTGAGTAAATTTGTTACTTTAGAGCTTATCTTCATTAGTTAATGGTGTTTGGTCAGCATCACTTGTACTATTGCTCAGGGTTAGGGATGTATTCAACTTTACACAACAGTCTGATTGGACAAACGGCATTCCGGGAGTGCTGATATACAATCCAACAGTACTGGGATGCTTCACTATTTGTATCACTCTGCTTCTCCGTGTTCATGTCTGTCCAAATATGGGCGGGGATTTTGATAAATTGTTCATTTTCATTTCATTGACCAATTCATCCAGTAACCATTTCTGGAAATTGCATATTTGCATACCAGTAGGTGGTGACAAATGACTTTCTTTTATGTTATGAATGAGTCATTCAGTCACTGACCCAACTGATTTGTTAAAAAACAGTGATTTCATTCACTGAATCCTTCAGTGACCATCTCTGATAATTGCATATTTATGCCAGTATATTTGGCAACCAATGGGTGTCTTGAGTCATTCAATCACTGAATCAACTTATTTTTTTTTTTTTAAAAAAACAGAGATTTCAGTCATCGATACATTCAGTGACCATTTATGGAGATTGCATTCTTATGGCAGTAGGTGGAGAAACATGAGGGTCTTTTATGTTATGAGTAAGTTATTCAATCACTGACTTAATTGATAATTGAAAAGAACAGCACTCTTGCTCGTGTGATATTGCTCCATTGATGTATTCATTATGTTTATGCTACAGACATAATTGTCATCTAAAATGTTAATTTTGGCATTCATGTTTATACAACATGTGCACAAGAAATATTTGGTGCGCTAGTCCCAAAATATTTTTAACCCAGATTTGGACCCGAATTCTGGTCAAGCGCCACCATGTGGCAAAATCTTTGACGTCACATACTATATTTGTAAAAATTAAAATCAAGTTGTTTTGGTCTCTGTTCTGTTAGGGTTCAGTTAAGGGTTTGGGTTAGGAATAAATTAATGTAATTACCACAAAAATGTTTCAGTTTGCTCAAGTCTGACGCAATGAAGGTGCGCAAGCGTCCAACTGTATTTCCAGATATGGCAGTTTGGAAATATGGCAATTATAGACAATTGCTGAGCTCAGAATTGCATACTACTTGTACTATTTCTGCCATATGGTATGGGAGTAGTATGGGTAGAATGACATTCCGAACTTAGTCAAAGTTTTTCTAGCAAGTCAGTCCACAGTTGGCCATCTTTGGAATGATCTCGAGAGACTATTTTCAGGCATGCCAGTGCAGCTCCTATCTTCTTGAATGGAGAATGTATCATAAATTGTGAATCTTGAACTCATATTACGTTAAAATACGCATTTTCCCCTGCTATTATAGCTAATGTACGATCTAGAGTTTATTTGACGGGCGATGTCTGTATCTAAAAGGTGATTGGCTCTTTCAACTGTAAGGCAGGACTTCCTTTCTACATCCGTTGACCGTTCCAATTCCGCTCCTGTTCATTTTAATAGAAGTGGCCCATCTCTGCTAAATAATATGTCATTAAGCTAAAATTGCTCTGTCTTGATTATATCAGTCCTAAAAGACAAACATCTACTGCACACACACACACACACACAAAAAAAAAAAAAAAAAAAAAGGACCATTGATTTTTTTTTTAAAATAAATCACCATTCTGTGATTTCTTTTTTTTAACAGAGTAGGAAATAAAAACATTTAATAAGAATTTTTGAAAGACCAAATTCTTCCCATATTGTGGTTTTACTAATGCACTTGTCAGGGGTTGGATCACTCCGGTACATCCGCTGGCAGGAGTGGGGTGGGGGTTTGGGAAATGTGGAGAAGTGATGAGGAGATGAGAAGAGGGGAGCACACCAGCACCTTTGACATGCAAATCTCTGCAGAGCTGAAGGAGCAAGGACAACAGGTGTCCAGTCCACACGACACTAGCACCACAGTACTCTCTTTCACCTCTCCTCATCCCTCATTCAATCTCTCGCTTCCCTTTCTTTCCTCCGTACCCCGTCTGACTTAGTAATTGCAGGAGCAAAGAATCATTCATGAGACCCAAAAAATGCAGAAACAGAAATTCCAATAGTATCAAATTTAATCATGAAAAACATTTTTTTGCTGAAAAATGTTACTTGCATACAGGAGGAAGTTATTTAAGTGTGGAAACAAACAAAAATGATAAAAATTAAAAAATTAAAAATACAATTACTGTCATCATGTTTTGCACAGTGCCCATATTAAAATATATTTTCTGATAAAAAGAACAGACGTTTGGCATCTTTCATTCTCACAAACAGTGCAGAAATGTAACTAGTGCTTTCCTTTCAGTGAATCAAAAAAATAAATCTTATCATAATTGATGAATCATTAATATGGTTACATCACTCACTAAAAGTGCAATATGGCTTTATTACACCATTGTTTTTTGGACTGAGTATACAAGCCCTCTCAGCTTCAACATAGTGCCCCCAAAAAGTACTTGGACACTTGAGCCACACTTAAAAAATTTATACATTTCAAATCTTTCCTTAAAATGAATGCCACTTTAACTGACATCATGTTGTCTAATGAATATCACATTCATGCACTTGTTTTAAATTATATTAAAAATACTAAATTATATTTTTAGTCCAGATTTCTAATACTAAAATGACACCTGTAACACATTTCTGAGCAAAACAACAGGCATGCACACCGAGTTCACGACCCGTTTATGGTTCCTTATAACAAAATATTGGCTAACTGAATGATGATGTCAGATGTTAACATCTGATCTGAGCTAGAAAAACCAAGTAGACAGCATTGCTAGCCTACCAAATTATATCGTCCTCCCAAAATCCCCTAAAAGAAAGGGAGAAAAGACTTGTACAATTGTGCATGAATAATGTACACACCGCATCAATCAGTGAATACACAGCAAATCCTCCCATATATACACTACCGTTCAAAAGTTTGGGGTCACCCAAACAATTTTGTGTTTTCCTGAAAAGTCACACTTATTCACCACCATACGTTGTGAAATGAATAGAAAATAGAGTCAAGACATTGACAAGGTTAGAAATAATGATTTGTATTTGAAATAAGATTTTTTTTACATCAAACTTTGCTTTCGTCAAAGAATCCTCCATTTGCAGCAATTACAGCATTGCAGACCTTTGGCATTCTAGCTGTTAATTTGTTGAGGTAATCTGGAGAAATTGCACCCCACGCTTCCAGAAGCAGCTCCCACAAGTTGGATTGGTTGGATGGGCACTTCTTGCGTACCATACGGTCAAGCTGCTCCCACAACAGCTCAATGGGGTTCAGATCTGGTGACTGCGCTGGCCACTCCATTACCGATAGAATACCAGCTGCCTGCTTCTGCTCTAAATAGTTCTTGCACAATTTGGAGGTGTGTTTAGGGTCATTGTCCTGTTGTAGGATGAAATTGGCTCCAATCAAGCGCTGTCCACTGGGTATGGCATGGCATTGCAAAATGGAGTGATAGCCTTCCTTATTCAGAATCCCTTTTACCCTGTACAAATCTCCCACCTTACCAGCACCAAAGCAACCCCAGACCATTATATTACCTCCACCATGCTTAACAGATGGCGTCAGGCATTCTTCCAGCATCTTTTCATTTGTTCTGCGTCTCACAAACGTTCTTCTTTGTGATCCAAACACCTCAAACTTGGATTCATCTGTCCACAACACTTTTTTCCAGTCTTCCTCTGTCCAATGCCTGTGTTCTTTTGCCCATCTTAATCTTTTTCTTTTATTGGCCAGTCTCAGATATGGCTTTTTCTTTGCCACTCTGCCCTGAAGCCCAGAATCCCGCAGCCGCCTCTTCACTGTACATGTTGACACTGGTGTTTTGCGGGTACTATTTAATGAAGATGCCAGTTGGGGACCTGTGAGGCGTCTGTTTCTCAAACTAGAGACTCTAATGTACTTATCTTCTTGCTCAGTTGTGCAACGCGGCCTCCCACTTCTTTTTCTACTCTGGTTAGAGCCTGTTTGTGCTGTCCTCTGAAGGGAGTAGTACACACCGTTGTAGGAAATCTTCAATTTCTTAGCAATGTCTCGCATGGAATAGCCTTCATTTCTAAGGACAAGAATAGACTGTCGAGTTTCAGATGAAAGTTCTCTTTTTCTGGCCATTTTGAGCGTTTAATTGACCCCACAAATGTGATGCTCCAGAAACTCAATCTGCTCAAAGGAAGGTCAGTTTTGTAGCTTCTGTAACGACCTAAACTGTTTTCAGATGTGTGAACATGATTGCACAAGGGTTTTCTAATCATCAATTAGCCTTCTGAGCCAATGAGCAAACACATTGTACCATTAGAACACTGGAGTGATAGTTGCTGGAAATGGGCCTCTATACACCTATGTACATATTGCACCAAAAACCAGACATTTGCAGCTAGAATAGTCATTTACCACATTAGCAATGTATAGAGTGTATTTCTTCAAAGTTAAGACTAGTTTAAAGTTGTCTTCATTGAAAAGTACAGTGCTTTTCCTTCAAAAATAAGGACATTTCAATGTGACCCCAAACTTTTGAACGGTAGTGTATATATATATATATATATATATATATATATATATATATATGTCATCATAATATCAGTATTTACAAGAGCAAGTCAGTGATAAAATGTCTCTTTGCAACATAAAAAATGTATAGTGTTTAAATTGCCTTGGCTATGCTATATACATACATAGTCATAAAATTATATATATATATATATATATATATATTCCCCCCTAAAAAATTCAGAAGATTTTGCCCTACCTACAGCATCCATTCAGTTTTAGACATAAGAAATGCATATGCATAAGAAATGTCCACAGAATATCAGTTAGATCTTAAATATACAAAACACAGGTCACGACAATAATTCTAACATGCACATGGAATGCACACAGGATTTATTGTGATGTATGGTGCAAAATTGGCCTTTAGAAAATGTTGAATTTTCCCCAATAACCATATAAATAAGTAGTGTCATTCTGAATCAAGTGGACTGATTCCAATGATGTCAGACAGCATGAATCTGAGAAATGGGACAGCAATGTGTGGTCCTGTGATAAACAGTGACCTATGTTTCGGCTCCCAATTCTGTGTAAAATAGCTCAGTAGAGCCCTTTAGTGGTCAAGAAGGTGCACTGCAATTGTATTGAAGGATTGATATTAAAATGTTAAACAGACTACAATAATCTTATCATGCAATATTTTCCATTCCAATAGTATTTTAAGTCCTTGAAGGAATAGATCAGCCAAAAATGAACACTATGTCACTCCCGAACCAGTATTTTTTCTTCCTTCAATGATCACAAAAGGAAAGTGAATGGTGATATAAACTGCCAAGCTTGTTTTACTACCAAGGACAAAAAAAGCCCCGTTAAGTATCATTAAATTACTCAATGGAACTTGTTCAACTTACAAGTCTTCTGAAGCCATATAATAGCTTTGTGCAAGGAACAGGACAAAATTTCAATCATTGTTCACTGATAATCTTTCCCTCTGCCGGAGCATTTTTCAAATTTGCCACACTGTGATCAATTATGTGACAAGAATAAGTCAAAGGCGTTTAATGTCAAACGTGGCAAACATAGTTTAGGGACTACTTTTAAGGTGTTTTTTATGCTTTTTTCCCCTGTTGGAGCCTTGTATAGAAAAGGGCAGTTTGGGTATTCTGTCTAACATTTTTTTCTGTTCCAGAAGAAAAAAATTTAGAATGACAGAACAACATTAGATGAGTACTTGATGGCACAATGTTCATTTTGGGCTAACTATTCCTTTAGAGACAACTTGGTCTCCTAAGTAAGACAGAGGTACTTGCATCCCAGTATGTGTTTTGTACAAGCAGGATCGTACTGGATCGAGCTGACCAAATTCTTCCTGATTATCACATATTGAGGGTCCCATGTGAATGTTTTGCCTCCAGCACAGCTTATATAAACTTCATTTGGAGAACTGAGAGTGAGCTTGCAATCCATCCTTCATTACATTTCCCAACAAAGACAGACACAAACACTTCATGTAAACACACTTGAAAACTTCAGAGCGTAAATAAAATGGAGAGATTTCTCCTGTCTAATATTTCTTCCTATGTGATTGTTCCCACAAGAATTGTGGAGTATTATTTTGGTCCAGTCAAGTCGTGACCTCTGAGAGTGGGGTGGCAGGACTCTCTTCGAAACATCGTCAGTAAACATTCTGCACAAGTACATTCATGGTTACCGATTTCTTTTCCAGCATTTTACAGGTAAGTGTCATGCTCTGCACTACTGAGGCTCTGATTGGAGCCCTGCAGGGGTGTGTCTTTGTGCAGGTGCTGTGATTCGGGTGAAAGGCTGTCACTCGGTAACGGGTATGGATTAAGGGGTGGCGAGATGTTCTTTGTGTCTTTTCTCTTCTGGTCTTTGCTATTCTTTGCCTTGTTCCCTTTCTCTGCCTGGCTATCTGAGGCCTGTGGCAGCTCGACGATGATTGTGGGGTTTTGTCTGAGGTCCTGGTGGCTGGGTGGCTCGGCAGCCATGATGGCTTTGGCACCGTGCAATCTGGTTGGGGATTTACAATGCAGCTCTCCACGAGTCTCCTTCCAGCAGCGGAGCTGCGAGAGGTGCTCCTTCTCGATGTCTCGCTCAGACATGGGCATTTCAATGATCTGAAAGGGTAAGAAGAGTGAGAGAGAGTGGTAGAGATGGGGGAGTGAGACAGAAAATATTTTTATTATTAAAGAGCTGAATCACTGAATTACAATGTACTGGTGTACAACACCAATTCCAACAAAGTTGGGACAAGCTGCAAAATGCCAATAAAAACAAAAAGAAGTGTAAATGTACTTTGACTTGTATTCAGACAAAATAAGTATAAAGACAAGGTACTTCATGTTATACCCAATCAACTGAATAGCTTTTTGAAGATGTACATTTTTCCTGAAATTGATGCCTGTAACACATTCTTAAAAAGTTGAAACGGGCAATTGAAGACTAATAACAATCTGAAGAGTTGCAATAACAAGGTGATGTTAAACAGGTGAGGCAAACGTGCAATGAGGCTCCAAACCAGCCTAGTCCTTCAAGATGGGTCGAGGCTCGCCAATATGTAAACAGATGCATCAGAACAATTTTCTCCAAAGACAAATTGGAAGGATTTTGGGCATTTCACACTCTTCAGTTCAATATAGCTAAAAGATCCAAGGAATCTGGTCAAATCCACTTCTGAATGCACGTGATCTCTGATCCCTCAGATGTCATTGTCTTTAAAACCATCATGAATCTGTAATGGATATTATGATGCGGCCTCCGTCTCATCTGAGATGTAAAGTACAACTTTGGAATCACTTTTTGTGGTCTGACGAGTTCTTCCAGCAACCCAACAGCCGTCATGTTCTCCAGGCCAAAGAGGAAAAAGGATCATCCAAACTGGTATCAGTGTTAGGTCTAAAAGCCGGTGTCTGTCATAGTATGGGGGTGTATCAGTGCCCATGGCATGGCTAACTTGCACATCTGTGAGGGCACCATTAATGTAGAAATATATGTAAAAATTTGGGGGCAACATATATTGCCACCCAGATGCCATCTTTTCCAGGGACATCCTTGCATTTTCAAGCAGGACAATGCAAAACCATATACTGCCTGGATTACAAGTGCATGGAGAGTGCAGATGCTAGACTGGCCTGCCTGCAGTCCTGACCGGTCTCCAATTGAGAATGTGTGAACAATATGCGATGAAGGCCCTGTACAACATACCTGCCAACACTCCCAATTTTAACAGGTTTCTCCCATTGTTGTTCCTCCCCTCCTTCCACCGTTCTACCGATTTAAAATTTCTTCCAATAAACTTGCAATTTTTTGCATCCACACTTTGCTCATGAGACCTCCAGGTAGGGTTGCCACCCGTCCCATAAAATACAGGATTGTCCCGTATTTAAATATGAACTGATGCGTCCTGCATCGAATCAATACGGGATGCAATATTTCCTGTGAGCTGTTCAGAAGCCGTCACGGCAAAATCGTTCATGATCGTTAATTTAACATTGATAAAAGTTGGGAATTTTTCATAAAGATGGTAAAGGGTTCATCTGGAAAGTCCACACATTGTGCTGAAACATGTTAATCCTGTGGAGGGTGAGGTAAGGGACCATCTAAAAAAGTCTGCACATTGTGCTAAAACTGTGGAGTCAATGTAAATGTTCAAGATAATGTACAAAATTACAAAGACTACAATAACGGAGTCATAAAGACAAGAAGTACAGGTGAAGGAAAATAAATAAATAATTAAAATACATTAAATTAGAAAAGGTAAAAATACAAACCAACACAGATAAATACATAAATAAGATAAACAAGATAAATAATGTTTTATAAGTCATGGGTCAGGAAAGTTCTCAGCATATAAGAACATTTTTATTATTAATAACTCAAAAAAGCATTTATTGCTAAAACTGAGAAGGATGTGGTAAAGGGATTACTGAATACATTTCTTGGTATTATTCATCTTCAGTGTGGTATTACTGACTGGTACTGGTGCTCCCTATACACCTGACAGTATGTTTAGTGCACCTACTCTCTATGGGTAAGGGGGCACCAGAAAAACTCCACCGGCATACCATATCCTGCATAATGGATGAAAGGGGGAAAATACAGTGCCCAAATGCTTAATACGTGTATTAGAAGAAATTATGTTACACAGTAGTAAACACTTGGCTGTACCAAAGTTTTTAGGGCAAGTTTTCAATTATCTGATTTGAAATGAATATACATATTAAAAAACATTTTTTATAAAAAAATAATGGCTCTGTTGTGATGCTTTTGATATAGCAAAAGGGGAATAAAATGTACAAAAAATCCTTTTTATTTTATTAGCATCTTCCATACTGTCCCAACTTTTTTAGAATTGGGATTGTAAATAAACCATAGATATTTGCTTTCTACAAATGTATTTATTTATTTAGTTTTTACATTCTCCACATCCCAGTCCCTTATTTTAATTTATTAAATATTTAGTCAAATTTTTCTAATACTTCAATAACCAATAAATATGTAGTAATTTCAGCTGTGTTGAACACAATCTACAATGCTCAAGTTCTTCTGCAGATTGCCACACAAATGTTTTTTATTTATAATATATATTTTGTATAAATATTAATAAATAGAAATTAATAATAACAAATAGATGTACACAATGTTGCTGACATTAAATGAACATTTATGTTACACCATACATACTTAAAATTCACTCAAAAGTTACTTACAACAGAAAATGTGAATTCATATCCAAAATATGTTCAGACTGTCAGTCCAAATCCGAATTTTTTGTGTATCTGATCGGAATCCGATCTTCATGACTGACTGTCTTCACTGACTGGTAGCCAGCTTTGATGAAATGATGTGGCTGCATGCAGGAAGATTCCATAAGTGATATTCTCAGCTAGACCTACAATCTGCCACCACACAGCTTATTTCCGCCACCACAGCCAGCATGTTTCCTGCCTCAATCTGTGACGTAGGCCTACAACGTGTCTTTACAGAGCATGAAAAAGTGACATAAGGCCACTTGAGATCTGATCAGTGTGGTTAGACTGAAATGGATGGGATTTCAAATAACATATGAATGTAGCTTGAAAAAGATTAGTAAAAATTGTATTTCATTATATTTTTTGCCTTTCAGACTTGCAAAATATGATTAGATTTCAATCGGATATGTACAAAAATCGGATTTGGACTGACAGTCTGAACATAGCCCAAGGATTTGGAAGATCTTGAAGCTGACACAAGGGGGAGCTAACTCTTTTGTTAATCAGCAATTATGGGCACAGTTCTGGACTAATGTTGTTGTGAGCAGTTTGTAAATTAATGTAATCCTGCCTTGAGGATAGTACAAATGTGTGTGGCTCACTGTCCGGGGCGAAGGGCTCGAGACTTGACCTGAGCTCGAATTCCCCCCAGACATAGGTTAATTATTGATGGAATAGATAAGTGGAGATGGGGAGGTGGAGGAATGCCAGAAGACTCAATCTTTCCAATGTGCTAATATGGTACTCAAGCAACTTTTCATATTATTAGAAGCTGAAAACAGTTGTGCCCTCTAATGCCATTTAGACATCACAAATTCGCAATAGTGTTTTTGTTTTTGTTTTAATTTTCTGAAGTATTGAGTACTAGCATTTTTTGCAATTGACTTTACACAAACAAAATCAATTCGTGGTCTTAGAATGGCCATATTCTAATTCAATTTATCAAGAAACTCATCAATCTAATGCTGTAGAGATACGGAAAGCATGGGATGAAACTTCACCTGGATATCTTGCAAGTGGAGGATTCTTGAAAGAAAGTAGGAAGAACAGAGCATGTATTTGACTAGAAAGTCATCTGTAACTGTAACTCTTAATCAACTTAAAGCATCCTTGGTCAATAAATAAATGATATTATGTCAAGAACATACAAATTTTATGTTGATTCCACATTTATAAACAGTAGTGTCTCTTTAACAAATCTGTACAGATACTAATTCATGTTAATTTACTTCAAAATATGTTCTATTAATTAAAATTTTCAGAGGAATCACATGACCAATTATATTGTGCTGATCAAGACAGGGATGTGCCTGTGGACTTTACTAACCAGCAGGGAGAGACATACTCCTGTCTTTTGCGTAACAGTCCTGCAGAGGGTGGTTTAATACATATCAAAAAAATTTCCTTTGATTTCAACCTCAAGTTGAACAGTGTCATATACTTGACTTGCTATACTGGAAGGGCCAAATATCTGCAGATGTCCTCACAAATATAATAAAATCTCTTATGACCGACTTGAAACTAGGGTAAGATAAAGGTAATGGTACCGTAATTAAAAAAAAAAGAAAATAAATATATGCCATGCTCTCACAAGTACAAGATACAAGTTTATGTGTGTGTGTGATACCTCTTGCACTAAGAAAGTCTCCTGCATGTATCGTGGCTCAATAGATCTGAGCAGCTCCATTGTCTCATACTGGCCCTGACACGCCTTCAGTTTCTCCTGAGATCCCAGCATATATTTCAGCAGCACCAGACCCACACGGAAGATTATCTTCACTCCTACATCACACACAGACATACATGAACATTAAACAGAGTAAAGGGCGTTCACACAGAATACAACATAAAAGAAGATGCATTTATAGGTGCATTACCTGCCATACACTATTGCTAATGTACACAGTCAATACACTCGTGATGCTTATGCCCCACCCCAGATTCATCTGATTGGTCCAATGTTCTAAAACCATAACTTGGTATGACAACCTTAAAACGTAGTAATAGTTGCTTTCTATTAAATCGGTATTAAACTGGGAAAGTAGTGGGGTGTTAAGCAAATAAGCAGTCCTTCACTGTTATCCGGGATGCATTAGAATGCACTTTACCGCACCAAGTACCAAATGTATGTGAAATGGAGGTTTTGTTGACAGTGTTGTCGTTAACTGACTTCAAACAACTTTGTGAAACATTTATGCTGCTGTTCGTAATGTGTCACACTATCAAGAAGTTTTCCCAAGTCACAAGACACAAAGTGCTAACAGTTTCATATCCGCGGGGGCCATGGTGTCAACTAAGGGCAAAGTGCATTAAGTATCTAAGTGTGCATTGGTGTGAGTCTCACCCTCGCAAAAGAACATGTCCCACACGCGCAAGACGGAGGCCCAGGGCAGCGTTCTAGAGAAGGCACACATGAACCATTCAGTCATGTAGAGGATAGGGTCAATCTTATGCTTCTTCAAGTGCCTGTAGGCCACAGGGGACACCCTCTTGAGCAGAGCAAACAGGATCTCACCATCTAACTGGATGGCCTCCTATGCAGAGAAAAGGAGAAAGGTCATGGGTTGATTCAAAAGTCACTTTGGATAAAAGTGTCTGCCAATTGAATAAACATAATGATGCCCCCGACCAAAGATTTTCCTAGTCGACTAGCAGTGGTTAGTTTAAGCCATTAGTCGACTAGTTGTTGCACGTTTATGATATTAATTAATTTACTTAAATATATATATTTTGGGGGGACATCAGAAAATGTATTGAGTTCCAGGGCCGAGAAAGAATGTTATCAGTAATATTGCTAAAACTGTTCTACATTACAGAGAAATACTAAACCGTAATAATGATCATTTAAAATATACATTTTACAAGCGCACGCAGGAAGCGAGCCGCAGCGTCACCGGTAAAAGTGGTAATGATTCACAATGTGTCGGAAAAACCAGCAAGAGACTGTCTGAACATTTTGTTAATTTATAGAGAGAAATGCACATTAGGGTTGTGCCGACAGACGATGATCTCGGGGATCGACGATGGTTAGCGTGATTGCCAATAGTTGATGCCTTTGACCATGTCATGATGATATTTGGCATGTTTTCCCATTAATGTTTTAAATTAATATAATTTTTATTAGGCTATTATTATTATCAAATTAATATTAAAAATAATTCCCCCCGTGGCACACAGACACGCGCTTGAAGAAGCACACTTTATTATATTATTAAGAACACATGACAGAAAAGCCGTCTATGTGCACGTATGACGTGCTGTTTGATCAGAGGCGTGCACGTGCATCTAAAAGGTTACTCTGTTTAATTTATTTATTTATTTTGCAAGAACAGTATCGTCTATGAGTGCTGCAAATGACCTCAGACATCTCAGCTCCGAAGATGCTTCGAGTTCAGTTCACTTTATTTCCACAGAGCAGTTCATTGTGACCAACTCTATAGACTAGATCTATGGTTAAAAAATAAAATAATACAAAAACACGTTTATCTCGAACCATGATTTATATTTCAGTGATTATTATCATCATTATAATTATTATTTTTACATTTATAATTGTTTTTACGTCTTCAATTCTGTAAGAAATTGTCCGCCTGCATGTTTAGATGGATACTTGCCTGACGGTAAATGGAAAGGTGGATACTTATATAGCCTATATATGTGTTTTTTTTTAATCACTTCATTATTTTATTTGCTTTTTCGTTTCATTTGGAGTGCAGTTTGAATTTAGAAATGTATTTTAAGTTTTTTGAATAAATTAAATTTTCAATGCAAAATCACTTAAGCAAGAATATTCACCGATCACTCAGCCCAGGGGTTGTCGATGTAATTGGATATTATATTATATTTTATATATATATATATATATATAGTGAAGGAGAGAACAAAACTAATTAATTCACAAACATGATGTATTTTCCCAGACAATGAAATACCCAACCGATAGAGAATGCACAGAAGTATAGAATAGTATATTCTTTGCCAGATAGTTGTTGCCCTTCACAACTGTTGTAAAGCCATCTTTCAAAAAGTTGAACAACACACACATTGTAATTGCAATTAATATTTTCCATTTTCATTAAAAGTTTTTGTTAAAATAAATAAAAAATAAAGTTTGAAATCAAGGGGTCTTGCATTATTGTGTAGGTAAACGGATCGGATCTATAGTTTACAGCGGCCTCTTGAGGTGAACTAAAAACAATCACTTTGGGGAGATTCATGGGGATTTTCTGTATTTAAATCTTTCATCATCAAAATTCATCCATAATTTTATTCTTACTTCAATGCATATTTCATTATTTTTGTAAGGGGGAAGGCACCTAAAGGCCCAAGGATGGTATCCAATGGCATGGCTGAAGGTCTCCTGCGAGTTCTGTCTTATCGTGAGCATTAAGTTTAAGTTATTTTGTTCAGATTAAATATACCATAGATTTTTTTTATACCTGTTTATTTTATCTGACTCCAATTATAAAAGTTTCCAAGTATATATTAATGTTCCAATCTTAATTATTATTATTAAATTTGGTTTAACATTTGATAATCATACTTAATTCTATTTTATACTGTACTCATTCATTCGGATTCCTTTGTTGCTTAGAGAGTCTCGTGCCGGCCGTGTAATGTGGATCTCAAGGTCACAAATTAGCCAGTCTTGGTCAATAGGTATTTGACAGAGGTAATTGACTAAATACTAATTAGATGGTTGCTCATGCTTATACTTCTATCTAAAAGTATTTTGATTAGTCCCCTTAGATAGTAAACACTTAATTAGAGTAACATTATTTCTAGAGGTCATGACCACTAAACATTACAAAGATAGACAACAATATTCAAGTTAAAAATAGCTTTATATAATCATGCCATAGTTTCCTATGCACACTTAGCTAGAAAAATATTACAATAAGCAGAAGTTTAGACTACACCCTATTTAGGCTCGGTCGACAAAAAACGGAAATTCCATGTCGAGCCTGTACACTCTAAGTACACTTGAACTATGCCAATCTGTTAGTTGGATCTCTAAAGTCTCAGTCGTGTGCTCCATGCTCCACTCAGAACTGAGCTTTAGTCCACTACTAACCTGGTTGTAGATTTGCGGAAACATGGATTTAACGTAATCTATTTAAGACAATAATTTCAGAGTAAATCAGAATAAACTCAAATGTAACCATTTATTTACCAGGTAAAATAATACATTCGTCAATTCCAATTAGACAATATTAATTCAAATATAAACATTTATCAAAACACAAGAAATAAGAATTGCATACCTGGTAGAGAAAATGATATACAGCAATTGTGTGGGAGATCTGACTACAGATTCCCTGAGCTCCTTTGACATCTCTCCTTAAGTACCAAGCGATTCTATTGTTATTTCAGATGTGATTGTTTGATGTTATTCAGGATTGATTTACAGTTTAGGGGGTTGTAAGTAAACCTTTGAAACTTGTAATTGAGTAGGTCGTTTGATGTTTACAAATAATACACCTAATATGCATACAGCATATGGCTCCTGTGAGAGACCTGGGAGGGGCATGCCCCTGATAGAATACAGTATTTTATTAAGTTCTTAAATCTTACTTGTGATTTGACCTTGCTGAAGGGGAATGATACCGTTTTAACAGTTGCACTGAGAACTCTTGGACGCTACCAAACATGTATTGTCAAAAAACCTTTTACATTACAGAACAGAATAAGTCATAACTTAAGTTTTTGTTGACTTTAAAGTGACCTGAGGTGAGGTATGGAAGAGAGGGGGCAGATGTGAGTGAGATTTGCATTTTATGGTCCTTACTAGGGACTAGGATGTGTTGTCTCAGTGGAGATGCTCTTCTATGTGAGAGTTTTAGGACGTTGGTTCTTGCAGAGTTCTTTCACCTTTACCAGAAATGGCACCTTTTGTGCATAGACATCCTGGTGCCAGCCTTACAGTTTGATTAGACAACACTGTGTAACACATCCTGGGTAGTAAGTGTTATTTCCTAATTGCTTATGCCTCAAAAGTCTAGAAAATGGCTATTATTCCCCACAAACTTTGCTTTTGTGATCAGGAAAGTGATATTTTGAAATGTATCTATTTTCCAGAACATTCCAGATAGATTCAGAGCTGAGTAGAACTTTCTAGTAATATAAATAGTAGTATAAATACAGGGGCCCACCAGTTCAGTTTAGTTCCAGCTGCTCAAGTAGATACTGTAGAGCAGAGGAGGGTGTGGCCGGGCTGGAACAAAGCATGACCGGTCCCCACTCAGCCTGATGGGGTGCACGAGGGATAAAAGCAGCCGGTGACGATGGTTCGAGAGAGAGAGAGAATGACGGGCAGCTGTTCTGTGTGTTTATGTTTGGGTGTTTTTGGTTCAGTTTTTTATTAAACTATTATTTATATTGCCACGCCGGTTCTCGCCTCCTCCTTTCCCTTAACCCGCTTTACATTGGAGCCGAAACCCGGGAGGGAGGAGGAATGCCCGTTGCGGAGTCCTCGACACTGCCGACCATCTAGGGGACCGCCGCTGCCATCTGCCGTGGGACGGAGTAGCCTGACTGCCTGGACGCGGGGAATGACCGCCATCCGCGAGGTGAGTGGGGTCTGGACTCCCCAACCTCCTGGAGCAATGGAGCCACTGCCAGGGGCGGAGGAGTGCCCTGCCATCCCCCAGAAATGCGGAGGGTCGAGAGGACCGCCGTCCATGAGGGGAGGAGGGAAGCGACTCCCCGACTGCCTGGAGCAGTAGGGCCGCCCGCTTCCAGGGGTGGAGGAGAGTCCCCATGAGTTGGCGAGAACGCGGAGGGGCGTTCTGTCCGCTGGGGGTCGGTCTGACTCCGGTCCACCCGGGGAGGAGCGGCTGCCATCTGCTTGAGAGGGTGGAGTGATCGGAGACCACATGAAGGCGCATCAATGAACCGATGAGTGCGTTTTTCTTCCCCTCTCTCTGTCACTCCGTGTTGGCCTTTATCTCTCGTCTATTTTTGTTTTGTTGTTGTTGTTTTTTTTACCCTCCTGCCTCCTCCAAGGTCGAGCAAGGCATGCCTTCCCACATGTGAGGCATACAAGGCATATTTTGGCATGCCTGTCGGGGATCAAGACAAACCCTGGGCACCTCATTTCACTGCAACCCTCTGGAAGGTTAGATGGACAATTGTTGCTTGGAATTTAATTTTAAAATGTTTTACAATTTTCAATGTTATTGAAAAAATATATCATATATGAAAAATATTGTGAGAATCACTTACACATTAGTCATGGGTGAAATAAATGTATTTTTGTAGGATGGTACAGAGGGGAAAAGTTAGCCATGAAGTTCACTATCCCAAGAATTTTGCGGGAACCCACTGACCACTCAAGCAAACGTCGGACTGGCAAGAATGCCCCTGCTATCATGTATCTGGATCTTCCTTCATCCATTGTCCCAATGCTACACTGCAATGAGCTCGGGAACAATTAGATGCAATGCTCGATATGGGGGTAATAGAAGAATCCCATAGAGATGGTCGTTCTGGTCCCTAAAAGCAAAGGGTCGGTTCAGTTCTGTGTGGATTACAGAAAAGTCAATGCGGTGTCTAAATTTGATGCATACCCAATGGAAGATTAGAAGATCCCCTTAACGGCAATGTCCTGTGAAAAAATGGCCTTCTCCACCGCGTTACGCTAACACCAATTCGTGACACTTACATTCGGTTTGTTCGGGGCCCCGGCTAGGTTTCAGCACCTTACAGACCAAGTTCTCAGTCTGAACTCTTGCCGCTTCCTATCAGGATGACATCATCATATACAGTCATGATTGGCAGCAGCATATGCAGTATCTGAGGGCTGCTCCGAGGTCGCTGCGACAAGTGGGACTCAAGGCAAACCCCAAGAAGTGCACATTTGGATGGGTGAAGGTACAGTATCTGGGGTTCCACTTGGGTCATGGGCAAGTGGGCCCCCAAATTGATAACACTGCATTGGTTGCGGATTGCCGGAGACCCAAGACAAAAAAGAAGGGGAGACATTTCCTGTGGCTGGCTGGCAATTATAGAAGGTTTGTGCCTAATTATTTGGACGTCACCAGCCCGCTGATTGATCTCACTAAAAAGGGGGCTCCAGAACTGGTGGAGCCGTGTAAACGGGCGTTTACATAGGTGAAAGCTGCACTTTGCGGCAGACCCTTTTACATGCACCTAATTTCTCTCTCCCATTTGTTTAACAGACAGATGCTTCGGACAGGGTGCAGTGATCTCACAGGTGATGGAGGACAGGCCGGTGCTGTACATTAGTCGCAAGCTATCACTGAGAGAGACTAATGGGGCTTTTACACTGCACGATACGGCTCAACTCAACCCGACTCTGCTTTTTGGGGGTTTTCCACTCTGGATAGTACCTGGTACCTGATACTTTTTTTAGTACCACCTTGGTTGAGGTTCCAAGTGAGCCGAGCCGATACTAAATGTGATGTCAAAACACTGCAGATCACTGATTGGTCAGGGAAAATCGTTACCACGATGAGGGACAGGCCATATGGTTCCATGGCCTGAGTCGGGTGGTGAGGGTATTTAGAGGTGGGGGCGTGGTGGAGCATTCATTCGGAGAGAAAGCGGCAAGGGTGCACACACCTGAGCACAATATGTCTAACACCTGTTTCTGATTGCAGTGAGCAATGGGGAGAGAGATATAAGGCGGAACCATGCCAGAGACTGGGAGAGAGAGCTAGCACACACATACCCTAGCTGTGTTACAATTAAATTCATGTTTTGAGTTTAGGAAATAAAAGATTATCTGTTTGAGTTGAAGTCACATTTCCCCCTTGTCTCCACTAATGAACCACATTACAAAGACATACATGTAACTGAAAATACATTGTGTAAGCAATATGAAAGATACACACTCAACAATATATTATCCAGTGAAGGCTAGAGTAAATAATCTATGATCTTTGATAATGATTTGTTTCGAATTTAATGGAAATCGCGCTCCATGGCCAGGCAGAAATTTGAGCAGCCTCCAGAGTCATAGCTGGGCGACGCCAACAAACGCAGAGCGGCGGTGTGCATACTTTCGTAAAAAACTATGGTTTTGAATTTTAGAACATGCCATGTCGTCCGCCAGACATGTCCGGTGAGTGACCCCCTTAAGACAGCCAAGTCTCCATCATTTTAAAATGAGAGTTTCCGATGTGTTTCAGACTTGTATATATTTAAAAGTCCCGTGTTATGCACCAAATCTTAGTTGTATTATTATTGGGATTTTGGTTAAACAATAAACTGCATCTGAGATTTTATTCATTTACAACTCTTGCAGCCTTTGTGTTTGGATCAGTCATACTTAGGATAAGGGATTTAAAGAAATATATTATTATTATTACATGGCATACTATTACTTTTCTAAGTAATCAGATTTTTTATTTATGCCTAGCAGACGGTACAGCTGAAAAAAATCCCATAGTCTAAGACTGAAAGTAAATCTGAGCCTTATTTAAGGACAAGAGTATTAATTTAAAAAAAACAAGCTGTTTTGTGTGGGTCATGTATCAGTGTGTGTGCTATATATCCCTACAACTTTAAATAATTTTAAAGAATCAAAACATGTACATTTTCTGTGGCTTATGAACATTTTCATTGATAGTCTAAAATCCAACACGGTTGTGAATTCAAAGTGATTTACATAAATGTGTTAAAAACTGAAATGATGAGAGGAACCGCCCCAGGCAGATGCGAGTGAGAGAGAGTGAGAGAGAGAGAGAGAGAGAGAGAGAGAAAGAGTGATGAGTGAGAGAGTGAGATCCCTTTTGTATGTTTAATCTAATCCTGTTTTTATCTGACGTGCGTGGCCCTGCCGCCCACTCTGGGTCATTTGCTCACATCAGCTCACAAAGGTCAGACACAAAACACCACATATAATGTTGGGATTGCTGTAGATTGTAGCCATAGAAGAAACCAGCAAAACACATTACTCACAAAAAATATTTGTTTCTCAATAAATCCGGATAAGGTGTCTGAATCTGATTCATATCTGCTATTAAAAGAAAAGAAAATCTTTGAGATGATTATAAAAGACAAATAATGGTATTAGTGATATTAAAGGGCTTTGTGGGTCCATTTGAGAATCTAAAGATGTCTTTACACAGCCGAGTTAAGCCTGCTCTGTACCTGCTCAAAATTCTGTGTAAAGACGCAAAAGACACGAGTACATTTTACATGCTCTGACCCACCTGAGCCCCTGGCATCGAAGATAGTTCTAATGTTGTTTAGGTTCTGAGTAAATGAAAAGCAGCATCAGAGCAGCCTTAAACTTTGTTGATGTCATGACATAGCAAGTATTTCAAAATGTAGTTTCATATTTAAAAGTATAACTTCATAGTTTCATTAATTGTATATTTCTATATTCATAATTGTAGATTTTAAATATTCATCTCATAACATTATTTACATATGATTAAAGAGTCTTTGTAAATACAACTAAATGCCACTTCAGATCCAGCTTATGTGCCACATTTGCACTGTAAATATGACTTAATTATCTAAAATTCTAATATCATGTCCACATCAGGTGGTCAAAAAATCCTTCTCCTCACAATAATATTAAACATCAAATGTTCTGATTGGCTGTGACTTTGTTGCATCATGCAGCTTTTTCACTTTTATTGTGGACAGACACATTAGTAGTCACTGGAAGCTTGCGTCGTACCTGTTTAGGACACAGTTAAACGGCACAGGTACACACTGCAGTTTTGGAAGTAAAAAATGCATGTGCAGTTTTTGTTCTCTGTGTGTATGGAAAAAAGCAGTCACTCCAAACTCCTAAGGACCCAGGAAAGGAGCGACAACTGAATTAGCTGCAGTTTTATGCGGACACAGAAAAGTTCCATTAAAACCTGTGTATTTTAGTATCTAAAAAAATAGCTATTTTGATGTATGCTGTTTGATCTTATGTTTCTATATGAGCCTTGTTGAGATGCAGTTTAGGAAACTGAACTAAGTTAATAAACAGTTCTGCTGAGTTAGACGGTCTGTGAAGCGTACAAGAAGAGCGACCTTTGAACCCTGATCACTGTGTACAACAGCTCTTTAAATCAGCAAATACCCTCAGCAGAAGAGTGTTTTTGAATGTGATTATGACCGGCTTAGACATCCCAAAACAACATGAGAGCATTGTAAACAATCGATCTGTACATTTTGTCAGGCTGATTAATAATTCCAGTGTAGATTTGAGAGAGGGGGAGGGTTGATAAAATGCACAGCAGTGCTGTATAGAAGGACTGCATGTTGTCTCCTCTTACCAGGCCTGCGCTGTAATATCCAGGCAGATACTTCTCACAGATCTGGACCAGACCCCAGAATGCATCCTACCAGAGCATGAAAATAAAAGAACATAAGACACCAGATCAGGCTCGACAAGAGAACTTAATTTACTTCTATTAAACCACTTTAAACTTTACTTTAAACCACTGAAACTAATATATTTTAATAAATATTAATAAAGACAAATTCTGCTGATTTGTCATAACATGTAAAACAGTGTAATAATTATATAAGGTATCAATAAACGCCGTAATAAGCAACAGAATATCTCTGTTCTGAAACCTAGTCATCTACCTACGTAGGCACCGTTTTAAGGCAGTTTGGACTGACCTCAGCGGGCATGTGCATGAGCAGCACAGCAGCTATAGGTGCCTGAGCCTGACAGTACCCTTCCTCTGGCCTGCGCAGGGTGTAGGCCTTCAGTACCCGGAAAAGATCCTGCTGCCTGCACACACACAGTTGAACGTGGCAATGCTCACAACAGAGGTAATGATGTTAAACTGGCCCGTCAGGGGAGTAGATGCCAGTCAAGTGAGGTGAGGCCTAACAGTTGAGTTGTGGTCTGGCAGGTGAGGGGAGGGGAGGGGAGGGGAGGCTTATCAAGTGAAATGAGGTCTCTCAAGTGAAGTGAGGTCTGACAGATGAGGTGACGCATTATAGTTGAGTTGAGGTCTATTAATTAAGGTGTGGCCTTAAGGCCAATTTATACTTCTGCGTCAAACCTACAGCATAGGCTACACATAGCTAACAGTTAAGTTGAGGTCAAGTAAGTCAGTTGAGGTCTATTAAGTGAGGTAAAGCCTGTCAGGTGAGGTCTCTCAAGTGAGGTGAGGTAAAGCCTGTCAGGTAAGGTGAGGTCTATCAAGTGAGTTGAGGCCTGTTAGGTGAGGTCTATTAAGCGAGGTGAGGTCTGTCAGTTGAGATTAGGCCCAATAAAAGTTAAGGTCAATTAACACCTGTTGTGGCACAATGTTGATTATCACAAAAATAATTTAGAAGTGAGGGAAGTGAGGGTTTAAATGGCAGAAATGTGAAGCTAATAATTTTATAAAATCACTTTCTTAATTATTCTTAATTGTGTGTACCATTTGAGCTGTAAAGTTGTTTAAATTGTTGTTTATGGTCATTTTAGAGTTTTATGGTTTACAACATTGCATAGTAATGGCAACGACGTAAAATGTTATATAACGTTACACAGAAAAGTTTAGTAAATGATTTTAAACGCACATATTGTTTATCTTGTGTATATAATTTTGAAAGAGTAAGTATTTTAATGTTTATGTTAATAAGCCCTATTCACTTCCATTATAAGTGCCTCACTAGAACCCAAATTCTTGCTTTAAAGAATATTTTTTTGTAGTAATCAACATTATGCCACAAATTAAAAGCTTAACTTTCCTAAATTCCTTTAAGTGAGGTGCATGGCGGACTCACCCGTGGCCTCCTCGAGCTACAAACATCTCATGGAATGGAAACTGTCTGTGGAGGTCTTTCTCTATCACATCCAGCCATTTAGGATCACCAGGCTGACTATCCAATTCCTGGCACACAAACACAATGATAGTTCATTAATGACCGCAGGAAATAATTTTTCAAAATACACAAAAATCTTAGTGACGTTTCATTTTTGAACGAATGTTTAAAGTGAATGAATCGTTCTCATTTACTTCTATTCACTGACTAATATTTCTCATTCACTGAAGTCTCACCCTTTCAAAGCCAGTGTCCTTGAAGCACCTGACTACTTTTCATGCCTGACTACTATTCATGGTGTATTTTCATGCCTGTAAAGACTGACTATAGCGTAAACCAATAGCAATTGAATGCGGGCTATGAAGGAGCATCAGGAGTGGGCCTATGATGCCTTAAAATGCTGCCTATGTAGGCAGCTCACTACGTTTTAAAACAGAGCCATAGAGTGAACAGCATGGACAAATCCTGCAGATGTCCCCACCTGAAATTTCCCCTGATTCTGTTCTTTCTTCACTTTCCCACCGGAAAGATAAAGCCAAGCACGACCTCTGAGTGATGGAGGAATGCCCTTCTGGCAACGCAACTTAACCTGCAGAGACGGAGAGAGTCGGAGAGAGGGAGAGAGAGAGAGAGAGAGAGAGAGAGAGAGAGAGAGCATTAAAAAGAAAACAGAAGAATGTGTCTGTGAATGTGAGATACACCCCTACTACACCCCTTCCAAAAACTATTAATAAATGGGAAGACTCACACACTGTGTTTATGTGTATGGCAGTAAACAGGGTATGAAAAGAGTCGAGCAGAATTACAGTAATTGTGTGTGAGCTGCTGATGAGGTGTCCGGCTGCTGTCATCTCCTGAGATTACTAACTGAGTGTTCTGTTTGGGAGGTTAGTCATCAGAATGGAATAACCCCGAAATAACAAGAAACATCCTCTAAATATCAAAAGCAAAGATAATCTTCAAAAGACATTTTATCATATACTGTAGAGACAAATCCATATTGGGACTATTAAGTGAACCTTACGTCCGAAAAGCAATACTCAAGTACTCGTTGCATTCTCAGTGTTTGTTCCCAGAACTTCCCACCACAGCAGCACAAGAGCACATTTTAAGTGGGTTCAATGAGACCATGGACCAAGCAAAAAGCATGTTTCTGGTTTTAGGGGGACATTTTTGAAAGATAACATTTGTGACCAAATTCCCAAAAACATAGCATGGTCCTAAACAACACCTTTATCTGATTCTTTTAAACAGACTGTGATGCGTAGTGGAATTCCTAAAATATCCACATGTTTGCTGTTGTTGAGATTTTTATGAAAGCTATGACATTCACTCTAGAAAACGAAGCTAATCAAAAACAAAATGTAAATGTTTTTTTGAAACAGGTCTGTGTCCGAGACCAACCTTCTTGTGTTTTTTGGCCATCCACTTGTCCCAACTGTTGAGCATATCCAGCCACTTGGCTTCTCTCTGTCGGAGCACCTCAGGAGGAATGTCATCACTGCAGCAAGAGAGAACAAAGAGAGATTAGAAAATATGTCTGATATGCATTAATATGAAGGTAAGCACACCTACATGTACTAATCTAATGCGTGAATGCTAGCACATATTTTCACTGTGACTAATTTCAAGCATTAAGTGGAATCAGAATCAGATCCAGACATATGATTACCATCTCTATATATTTAAAAACTCATTCAAATACAAAATGTCTAGTAAACTTAAAGCATCTGTCCATGGTTCGATCTCTCTTGGCCAAAGGTGTGCACTCCAAAGGCAGGAACTGTTTGCAAAGCATACTAGTACTATAGACATCATCATATTGTTCACAGGAAGTTCTCCTGCAGGAAAACCAAAACACAACCTGCTTCCCATTCAACTGCAGCCGTTTTTAAACTGCAGTCATGTTTCTCAATTCAGAATAAGAATGCCTTCAGACATATTGTTTGTCCTACCACTATGTGATCCTAGTGTGGGATGACCGTTTATAAGAACACTGTTGTATGAATAAAGCGCGACATTGGTCACTCAGAGAGGGGTAAGAGTTTCTACTCTCTCACATAATCACTGGGACAGGGCTTGTTTCTGGGAATCGTTATGAACTTTGTGTCCTGTCTGTGTGTGTTTGTGTGACCTCGGGCATTTTTCCTCTGGAAAGGCCTCTATTATTTCCAGCTAACAGACACACACTTAATAAAACATTTAGTGCATTTATATCAGAATACAGTAGTGGAAAATTTTACAATATACCAGTGGCCTGTTCATACATTTGAGTCTAGGCCTTCAGTGCGATTCATGCCATTAAGATAGCACAGTTTCACAATAATCATACATTATGTGGCAGTAAACTAATAATATCAATTGACATTTTAAAAACACATTCATGCACGAAAGCCAGAACCAAGGAGGTCTAATACCAAGAAAAAGCTCTCTAAAAATATTTGCGATTCAAATTTTTCTTGCACTATGTTTTGTTTCGTCAGGGTACATGATTACTTTTCAAAACTTGATCTGACACTGAATGATCAAGCAGCCTAATTTACATCCTTCAAGTCCTTTAAGTTGCGAGGTGGAGCCTCCATGGATCGGACTTGTTGGTCCAGCACATCCCATAGATGCTCAATTGGATTGAGATCTGGGGAATTTGGAGGCTGTGGCAGCGGGGGGCGTGGTCAAGTGCCCATCCGGAGAGAGAGAAGTGGTAAGGGCACTTACACCTGAGCCAAATTAGGATTAACAACTGTCTCTAATTACAGTGAGCACGGGGAGAGCGGCATAAAAAGAGCCACACCGCCAGCAGAGGAGAGAGAGTCGGGGTCCAGAAGCCTTTATTGTGAGGCTAAAGTTTGTGAAAGTTTATTGTGAATCTGAAGTTGATTGTGAAGCTAAAGAGTTTGTGAAGTTGGCGTGTCGTGGCGCCCCTGAAAAGCCAATAAAAGCTCGTACCTGAGTTGAAGGAACCTGTTTTACTGTTTCCTCCTTGACGTCCCCCTACAGAGGCCAATTCAAAATCTTGAACTCTTTGTCATGTTCCTCAAACCATTCCTGGACAATTTTTGCAGTGTGGAAGGGCGCATTATCCTGCTGAAAGAGTCCACTGCCATCAGGGAATACCATTGCCATGAAGGGATGTATGTGGTCTGAAACAATTTTTATGTAGGTGGTGCGTGTCAATGTAACATCCACATGAATGCCAGGACCCAAGATTTCCCATCAGAAAATTGCCCAGAGCATCACACTACCTCAACCGGCCAGCCTTTTTCCCATAGTGCATCCTAATGCCATACACTTGCCCATTTTTCCTGCTTCCAACACATGAAATTCAAGAACTGACTATTCACTTCACCTGTCAGTGGTTTTGATGTTGTGGCTGATCCGCTGAAGCAAAACTTGCATTTTGAGCGTCTTTAACGAAACACCCTGGCATTACATCGTAAATGCAGTTATATTTAATGCGTTATAGCTTTAATAATGTTCAAATAGTTGCGCGAATGTCCCGATCTACGGGTGAGAGATTTGAACTGCACCCGGCTGAGGCACACTCTGTCACGGGACGCTTGTCCCTCGAGCGCCCACACTTGCTGCAGCTGGATTATAACATGATGGCTTGTGATTTATTTAATCGTAATATATGTGGCTGTTCATTTCTTATCATGAAGAAAATTAGCAATACGCAGTTTTATTAGTAAGAGAGAGTTTGTTTTTTGTGAGTTAAAGATGGATTGAAGTGAACAGAAAGGTGAGAGAGAAAGTCTTCACCCCCAATATTCACTGCAACAAAATACGTTTTTGATTTGTTGTTTTGGCTTATTTTCCGATATACCTAAAATTCCTTTAAAACAACGTACATTTTCTTTAGCAGCTATATTGCAAAAGAAAAAATTATTATCTGAGAATGTTGAATATAATATTAAAAATACAAATATTATATAACGTAAACATGGATGCATTCACCTGAGAAGCAGCATATAAGATATCTAGACTTGCTTTTAGAGAATAGATCTTGAGTATATGTATATTTTGTCTTTACTGCACTCGCACAAGTATAACTATGTAAAAAATACACGTATGTACAAAATACACTTATATTTAAGATACATTCTTTTAAAATAAGTCTAAATATCTTATATGTTCCTCGTCATGTAAATGTATCTTGTTTTAAGGATTTTATACAATTTTAAATGGAATATAAGTCAAAAACACTTGATAACAATAGGATTCTTTTTTCAGTGAATTTCTTTACTTTATTAAACAATGTATATAGCAGAAACAGTAAGAGTAGTATGCTTGTATGCTATTGTGAACACAGCCACGGAGTCAGCGTGTCGGAACATTTCTGCTCGTGTTAAGTGGAGGGGGGACGATGCTACATCACCTTGCAACCATAGGGAAAATACACGCACGGTACAGGGATGAGGGAGAAAGAGTTTGGGGCTAGATAAAAATGATTCGGCGCTATAGCCCCAGAAGCCTAGGGCTATCTACAAGCCTGCTACGAGAACCAGTGAGAAGCACAGTGTGGGTCGTGGAACCCATTTGAATTAGGTACCGAATTTTCTGTTGCATAGCCTAATGAAACCTCTAATGATAAAACTAGTTTAAAACAAAATTAAACAGCCCAGACATTCAAACAGAATTGACAAAACATTGAGAAAACACTGTGGCATGCACACCCATAAACCGAAATGCTTTTCAATCCACATATCACCATCCTTACACAATTTTTAAACAGATTTACTGTAGTAAAACTAACTGTGTTGACTAAGGAATTTTGGCACCCCTGAGAAACTGAGGGGTCAGTTAATCTCTCAGCAATGGGTTACCAACTGTGTAAACCCTCATGACGTGCACATGGAAATGGAAAGCAAATATACTCCCACACATGCTGTGTGCACGCAGATTACACAGGACAGATTGGATTATCGACAAAAATCTGATTAGAGATGACTGTGGTTGTTTAGATGTGTGCAACAGAAACTACAGAAACAAGGACAGACGTGTACCACAGCCTGTTTACCTTTCCCTTACGCTGACTGGGGTAATTGTGCTATGCCAAAAACACAATGAGAGAGTTGAATGGAGGGAGAATGGGTTTATGAAGTACAAGCCTCATGGAGAGGGTAGGGCAAGCGCCCTTTCAATCTACAAAAAATATCATACAAGTACCCTAAAAGTGCTTCCTTTCACCCTATAGAAAAGTATCTTTGGGCTAAAGTAGAGAGCATGTGGTTGGTAGAGGAGGAAAATAGGAAGCACATGGCTGCGTGGGGGGTGGGGGGGCCTTTGCTTTCCTTGTCTACTCTTTCCTTGTCTATTCCCTTCCTGGTGCTCACTACCACATAGGGCTAAAACTACTGACTAATGAAGCTTTTCAACTGGCCAGAGGAAGATGCAAACTGATATGCTTATTCAAAACAATCTTACAATGCAAGAAAAGCATGATTACATGAGATTGAAATCATCAGATTATTCTCTGCAACACTTGTGCACAGTGGATAAACCGGTAAAAATGTGTGTAAAGGTGTTAAAATCTGTAAGACAATTTTTTTGCTTGAACCGTTTATGACCTTACATCGATGAAAGAAAGCCTTTTAAGCCATTTAAATAATGATAAACATTATCTGCTTAATAAACATAATTGGTCTAAATATAGCAATATGGTAGGGTCATCAATCCAGTTTATACAATTATAGCATAGTATACACTCACTGAGCACTTTATAGAGAAAACTATGGTCCTCATCCGCCTTTAGGTTTGACATGTTGTGCATTCCGAGACGCTATTCTGCTCAATACAATTGTACAGAGTGGCTATCTGAGTTACCGCAGCAATTAACATCCTAATAAATTCTTGGTGAGTGTATACATACAGTACTTTGCAAAAGTTTTAGGCACATAAGATGTTTCACAAAAGCGTTTTTCTTAAGATGGTTATTTATATCCTCAGCTTTAGTGTGTCAACAGGAAATATAAATGTTAGACTCCCAAACATTAATTTTGCAAATAGAAAAGATTAAAACAGAAGAACAGGGAGCCCTGCAACAGATGTCATGAGACGGGGCACTTCTATTAAAATGAATGGGAGAAATTGGAACACCCAACAGGCAGCCAACGGTCAAAGGATGTAGGTGCGATGCAGGGATTGGAGCATGTGTCGTGGCCAACGTGTCGCTATTCCCTTCAAGTGACGAGGCCCAGGGAAGCCAGGCCGCTCTTGAGAAGCCGCTGCCCCATGCACTTCAGACCAACAACCATTTTGGAGATTTCAGTCTTCCCCCATTCAAGTAGATCGGAGCTGCACTTTTATGATGCTTGTTTACATAGAAAAATAGCTGCCCAAACACGTTCCAAAGAAGGCTGCCAAGTGGACTGAGTTACCTTGAAAAAGAAATTTGTTCCGGAAATACGTTTGGACCGTTCTAATTAATTTTATTTTGTTTACATTCTTGAAATAGTCTATATACTAATAAATAGATTCTGCTACAAATCGTGATTCTTGAGACAAACGATTTTAAAATCGGCTCCCAGATCAAAAAACAATTAAAATTTTTTTTTAAACACACACATTTAGCTTAATGCTAATACAAAGATTGATAGGCAAATATAGGAAGCTATATTTGTGCAGGTTTTCTCTCTGAGGAGTTTAGTCTCTTTAATTCTTTACATTTTAGTCTTTTAATTCACCGCTGCTAAAGCAATCAAAGCGCTGCTTGTTCGCTGTTTGACATCAAATCCTCTGCTGTGGTAATGTTACTGTTGCTATGCATAATCCACAGGTTTATTTGTGAGATGTTGTGGAGAGTATTGGTCATGAATCATTCTGCAGATTCTGTTTGACACTACTTTAACAAACAGTTTAGCTGTTAAATGCCATAAACTACATGTCGTGCCTCCACATTATTTATAATGTAACAGTTGTGCACTCCTGAATGAGCCAAACGCCTTGTGACATCAAGCACTTCCATTACATGAAGCACATAATCTGTGTCCAGGATGCACATAAGTGGTTTTGTAGCGCTCTGTATTAGAACTTTCGTGAAATAGCTCAGACATCGCACTAAATGGCCAATTGGTAGTTTTACCTGTAAATTTTGTATTACAGAGTGAAACAATTGTCATTTCTGACAAAACTGTTCTTCAATAGACATTTCTTTCTGAGAAAAATGAATAAACACAGCTACTGTAAATATATCAAAACACCAAATCACAATACTTACAGAATCGCAATGCTTTAAAAATCGCAATATATAACGATTTATATTTAGCGCAAGTATCTATTGTTGTAATATAAAATCAGGTGGTCTGTGGCAATTCCCTGCCCTATTATCTAATGTGCACAGTGTTGTGTGCAAGTCTGTTTGTCTCCTTATCCCCTTATCTCCCCAATGTGGATTGCCCAATATGTGCTTAAAGTCCTCATGGTGGCATAGTCCCAGTTGCCTTCGCGTCTGAGAACGTCAATCCACGCATCTTATTACATGGCTTGTTGAGCACGTTGCCATGGAGACCTAGCACGTGTGGAGGCTTCATGCTATTCTCTGCGGCATCCAAACACAACTCACCACATGCCCCAGAGAACCACATTATAGCGACTACGAGGAGCTTAACCCAATGTGACTCTACCCTCCCTAGCAACCGGGCCAACTGGTTGCTTAGGAAGCCTGACTGGAGTCACTCAGCACGCCCTGGATTCGAACTTGTGACTCTGTGGTAGTCAGCGTCTTTACTTGCTGAGCTACCCAGGCCCCCTTACACATGTGTTTTTATGCAAAGAGTTCTGTGGAGCAAATTATGGGTTTTCAGATTTAGTCACGGAGTTAAAGATTTGATTTTTGGCTTAGAGCGATGTGGTCAGGTGGGGTTCATTACATTTATCGATAATTGGGATGGTCAATGTTATTAAAATTAATTGTATTCCAAAATTCAACTACTTGCTACAGTCACTCCCTATAGATGTCCCCCGTTCTTAATTCAAGCTATCTGAAAGCATAGCAAAGTCCTTCATTGGGAATGGTAAGTGTCCCAGATTACATTTCAACAAATTACATAGACTGATTGACAAAGGTGGGCTAGGCCTACCCAAGATTTTGTATTATTATTATGCATTTGGTCTCAGACAGTTGGTTAATTGGTCGCTTCCACCTGAGAGAGTCCCACCCTGGATTTGTATTGAACAAGAAGTTCTTGCACCTATTTAGCCATTGCAGGGCCTGTCTATCAAATGGGGCTTTTTGAGTGGGAATGCAGAGAGAGAGGTGTTGTTTTAGAGTTGTATGATTTATGTGTATGTATGTATGTATATATATATATAAGTGTGTGTGTGTATTATGTATGTCTATGTATATATGGAATACGGAGAGAGAGGCGTTGTTTTAGAGTTGTATGATTTATGTGTATGTATGCATGTATGTGTGTGTATGTATGTATATATATCATTTATTTTTATTTTCTGTGTGTGTGTGTACTTATGTAAGACCACTGGGATGTTCGTTTTGGGTCGTGGTGGGGTTATATTATATAACAAATTCTGTTCAGTCTTACATATATAGACGTGAGCTGATCAAGCAGTTTTCAAAGCTAGTCGGCTTACATGACCTCAACAAAACGGCTGAGTCACTGGGGACTTTCGTCAGGTGTTGTACACCTGTAAACTCTACGCTCACATGGATGAGGATAAAGACTTACATAGGACAAACTGCCATCAACGACTATCCAGAATCCACTTAAAGGAAGGAGTCTTGAAAGACAAGTCTTTGAAGAGTGAAAATGTAGTACACCTATAAAGTGTTACATATGATCCAACAAAGAATAAACAAATAATCGGAAACACTTTATAATAACTTCACAAATAAGTTATTAATAAAGGTTGCATGCTGCTTAAACCTGTAGTTCATATGCATTCAGATATGTATATGAACATGAATTCAAGATTCATGACATTTACATCTGTTTGAATGTACATTTTCTAATGATGTTAAGCATTAAATCATGCAATAATGTCTGTTAAAGCTATTAAAAGTTATTATAGTGTTAATCATACATTCTCTGGTTGCGATTTTAATTAAAGTAATAATTTAAATTACATATCTCTTGAACACTCATCTTCTTTTAAATCCGTACATGCAACTGCAAAGCATCTAAAATCACCATGAAGTATTAAATGCTCCACTTACTTTTCTCCTGAGCTCCGCTGAGCTCCTGCTATGAATCCATATTTGTCAGTCTGGATCTCAGTGTTGGCAAAGCCGTTGAGCTCAGCGTCTGTGTCCAGAGAGGCTCTCTCATGCTCGGCCAGACTCCTGCTGTCCTTCCACTGAACTCCATTACTGGACTGAAGCTTCGCCATCCTGAGTATGAGCTCCAAACCAATATACTGGCTTGCTTGAGGCTCAAGTAAAAATTAAGTCTCTCTTGACAGTGACAAACAGATTTCCCCCTGTCAACAGCCTCAAACTATCAACACACTGAGAGCTGAGCCACGAGGTCCAGTGACATTAACGATATGCCATTATTGATGACACATTAGATGAATCTATAACTGAGGTGTAACTGACACTGACAGGCCATTATTGCAGTTCAACAGTTACAATTATAAAAGTAATTTCACAGAAGACACATTAAGACATGATAGTCAATTAAAAACAACATCAGTCGGTCTGAGTCGGTCGGAAACATCAAAGATTTTTGGGGGGCTAAAATTAAGGAAGGATTAAATCCGACTGAATGTAAGTTAACGCTGGTCTTCTGTCAAATTCTGTCAAACAATCCTGAATATTCAAAATAATGAGCTAGCAAGCTAACACAAAGTCCCACCCACATCTTGACATATTTAACTCTCTGTATAAACGAATAAAGCTCAGACTCACTGTGTTTTAAGACCTCCGCTTGTGTAATGTATTTGGCGCGACCGTTTTTATCATATTTCACGTCATCTGTGTTTGTGAGTGATCTACTGGGTCGCGCTAGAGTCGCAGCCTCCTCTCTCGAGCTGTAAGGGGGCGTGGCTGATTATGCGCAATAAATGCAGTATTATTTACATCCCCTTCAAATTGTGTTCAGCGTAAAGAACACCATAAATATTCGCTATTTAACTGACCAACATACTCCTCTGAGACCCAGCGAAAAAGGGTGTTTGGTATTTAGATATTTTTACATCATTATAGAGTTAAGTAAAGTAACATACAAATATGTTTTGTTATAAATATATAAAATATTATGTTGATTATTATTGATAATATTTAAAGATGTTTTGTATTAATATTACTGTTATTATTATTATTATTATTATTGTTATTGTAATTATGTTTTACTTGGAAGAAACATGTTGCAACGATTTTTTTTAAATATAAAATGTTATAAAATGTTTGCTAATATTCAAATATGTTTTTAATTATTACATTATTTCTATATTTATTATTATTATTATGTTTAACTTGGAAGAAACATATTTATTTTAATAAATATTAAATATTATTATAAAATTATTAATATTTTAAAAATGTTTTGTAAATGTATTATTTAAATGTATTATTATTATTATTATCATCATCATGTTTTACTTGGAAGAAACATGTTAAAAAATATATATAAAACGTTATTATAACAATTATTAATAATATTTGAAGGCATCTTGTAAACAAATATAATCTCAAATTATATTACCAATTATATTTATTAATTTTATTATTATCATTATATTATAAGTATGTTTCATTTGGTATTTTTTTTATATCTTTTAAATAAATATTCAAATGAGAACTTATTATAGTCAACATTTTCATCCCAATAACATATTTTAAATGCCCTCAGTTAATTATGGTAGATTAATCCACACACTGTTGCATTGTACTCCTGGCAGTTGTTTATTGTTTATATTGATAGATAGATAGACAGACAGACAGACAGACAGACAGACAGATAGATAGATAGATAGATAGATAGATAGATAGATAGATAGATAGATAGATAGATAGATAGATAGATAGATAAATTGTGTGTGTTTGTTTTTTGTTTTTTTTTTACAATGTGTGCTTTTTAACTGAGCCCAATAAGAAGCAACGTTATACTGGATAAGAGTAAAATTCCTGAAAAGGCAATGTATACTTTGTGATACAACTGAGGGTAAAGATTCAGGGAATAAGAAGTTAATTTAACAAAAACAAAAAATACTACTAGACTCTAACTATTAGGCTCTCTGGGACCCCAGACATAAAAACAGTAAAATCAATCTCAACAGAACATGAGAGTTCATAATCAGACAGTGCAGTATATCATTGTCATACACACAATATAAACAGAATGATGTGATAGAAATG
The DNA here is from genome assembly GCA_032164185.1 of Moxostoma hubbsi. Lineage (NCBI taxonomy): Eukaryota > Metazoa > Chordata > Actinopteri > Cypriniformes > Catostomidae > Moxostoma > Moxostoma hubbsi. Next base: position 8,619,582 of record JAVLUX010000125.1, read on the forward strand.
GTACTAATGATTATTGCCTAGCCCATTAATAATTCAAAAGGTAAAGTTTAGGCATTAATAGTCCTCAAGGGCAACATTCAGACATAAAGTCAATATTTTTGGAGGGTGCACATTACCAGCATCACCCCAAAAGCAACACCAGAGCCCTCCCTGGTCAACCTTTGTATATGTAGTGTAAGATCAACTTCAATGGACTTCAATAATTAACCATGTCCATTGCTTTTCACTGTTGCCTCCTGTGATGACAAAGCAATACAGTTAGCCCCTCACATGCTGTTCTCATGATTGTTAAAAGAGTCCCGAGGTGCTTTATATATCTAAGTAAATTATCCCATCTGACACTGACTGCTCAATTGGGAAAATTTTAGTTTCAGATCATGCATCGGTGTGTTTGTGCTTACACATTCAGTACACACGCACGACCACACACAAACACATTTCAGATGTACTATGTGTTTCCAAGGCAAAACAACTGCAATTTCATAGTCTGCTGTGTATATATATTTAAATTTAATTGCTGGAAGGCAAAGCTCAATTCAGTAAAACATTCACTCAGTCTTAAAGCTTATGGCTGCCCTCATGTGGGTGATGCAGATATCATCAGCTGCTAGAAGCAGGAAAAGCTTTTGTGGGTTAGCAGATTCAGTGGGATTATGAATGCAGTCTGAATTCAATCAAAATTACAATGTAAAATCTGAATGAATTATAGATGACCAGGAAAAGTCTGTTTAAACCTGTCTATAAGTCTAAAGGTTTATGCTTAAATACTTAACATTTTTTGGTTACTATTTAAATCTTATACTCCTGTTTGTATTATTTCTTTCCTTTGATGACTTACTCTTAAACTGGGCAAACAGTGATTATAGAGCATTAATAGGTGTGTCCAAACATTTGAATGATCATTTGACTTTGATCATAAAAAAAAAACAGCCAGTGTGAATGATGTGACAGACACAATACATCAATGAGTCTGCACACTAATGCTTGTTCATGTGTGTGAAGGGCAGCACCGGTCACCACGTCATGTTTTTAACTATTAACTTTGAGAGTTTAGCATCACATCTGGGTCGCATGGCCACGTGCAGCCATTGCAGAACTCCCCCTTCATGTCTTTGGTCTCCTTCTGCTGCCACACGTCCCCATGTGTGTGTGTGTGTGTGTGTGTGTGTGTGTGTGTGTGTGTGTGTTAATCTGAACACAAATTGATGCAGCCTTGCAGGTCGATATGTCACGCCCCACAGCTAGCAGTTTGCAGGGGTTAAGGTCAGGCTCTGTTCACTCTTCATGCTGTCTTACAAGTGTATACATTTGTTTTTTTGATGGGGGAGAGAGATTTCTGGCATGTAGGGATCAGCAATGTTCACAGTCTTTTTTTCTCTCATAGCCACGTGCCAGAGCTCTCCGTGAATGAAGGATTAGAGATAATGTGCTGCCATCAGACTGCTGAGGTTTCCTCAGGCCCACTGATATCTACAGCATTATAAGAGTGGCTATATAAATGTAATGTTGCGGACATGTCCACTACATTTTATTTATTGGCAATATATCCTTAACCGTTATTTTATTTAGTGATCCTGAACTTTTTCAAATAACTACGTATATTGAATCTATTACATCCAAATATACGTCATGTTAATTGTTTTCGTAAAACATTCACAGAAAAAAAGACACCATCATGACACCTGTAAATATGAGTCTATTTTGCCCTTTTTCCTCATTCAATACAGCTTTTTTAATAAAAACTATAATCAGCATAACAATTTGAGTGCTGTTTGAGTGAAAAAAAAACAATAATGCATTTTGTCATGACACTTGTGAAAATCTTTTTAATCTTTTTTTTTTATTTATTTATTATAAACAGCTTTTTTCAGTACAAATATAGTCAGCGTGACAATGTGAGTGATCTGTTTGACTGAAAAAAGAAAAAGGTCGGAAAATGTACATGAATTTTATGATGCGTGTGAAAATGGGTCCATTTGGCTTTTTTTGTTAAGGCCCAATTCTTCGTTCTTTGCTCAGAGCCTAAAATAAGTTTGAAACAACTGACCAACGACATTCTGTTTGTGTACAATCAGACAACCACCAGAGCAATGTTTAAAGGAGCATAATGAAGACTACTCAAACGATATTCAAATGTGTTATCAATGACTTCATTCCTCAATCTATTAGTATATTTCACACAAGATCAATAAAAGCCTTTTTAACAACTCAATGATGATTTAAAGGTGCAGTACGCAATTTAAGCCATTCGACAATTTCCACAAACTGAGCCGTTGAATTAGCCTTGTTCCCTCTTTCCAAAACTCTGTCCTCCAAGATACCAAATTAGCTTTATTGAGATGGACACCAAGTAGAAGTGGTTGTCAAAAACACAGCAGCAAAATAGCGCACTCAACTGACAACTGTTATGAGCAACATGGCACAAAAATGGCATCAAGCCTCAATAATTCACTGTCTGCAACTACAACACTATGAGAACGTGCAAAATGATTGACAGGCAGAAGGCGTCAGAGACCGCAGCCCGCGGACACATTTTTGTTTTGTCGAGAACTGTCACAGAGACCAGTGAGATATCTCATGACACTTACTTCATTAATATCTTTCAGGGAGTAGGAATATTTTTTGCATACCTTTCCATGAAAAAAAAAAATCACTTACAGCACCTTTAAAGTAATATATATGCAATAGATGATGTGTAATTTGAAAATGTTCACCTTTTTCATAAATGCCGCTAATGCGCTAACATGCTACACTCGGCCATAATATGCGCCGAGTAACTGTTATTGTAATTTATGATGACACTGATACTGCAAGGATGGGTGTATTCATTTTCAGAATACAGACAAAAGAATTGTGACAGGCATATCTTGATATGATGAGTGAATGGGCACTTAAAGCTACACTATGTAACTTTTTTGTAAAAAAATAATAAAATATTATTAAAGAGAGAGTGCCATAAAAATCCATCTTCAAAACCATGTCTTTATACAAATACACTTTGATAATGATTTATATTTTAGAGCTGTAGGGACGGATTTCACAGGAAACTGCATACATACGTCATTCGCCTGTGCGTGTTGTCATATCTGTACTCAGAGAAAATAAGCTCCGGCTACTGTAGCATGTGTATGGTGTGGGAGTAGCTGAAGCTGAAAGTTAATCGTCACAACAAACGAGACCATGGATCACTCAAAACGACAAACCTCTGTGGAATCATTGGTTGTAAAAACAAAGAAATCCCGAACAGAGCAGATTCTACAAACAAAAAGCGATCTCAAGAGATCTGAAAGGATTTAAAATTGACCCGGTGATTGCTTTTTTCTTACTCAACAGGTAAGATATTTTATTGATATGTTTTATGTATACTTGTGTTATCACACACACACACACACACACACGTCTGTGTGCAGGATTGGGGAGTAACAGAATACATGTAACGGGATTACGTATTTAAAATACTAAATATAAGTAACTGTATTTCCACTCAGTTACAATTTATATAATTGGTAATTATAAAACAGTTCCATTAAAAAATGTATTTTGATAACTGAAGAGATTACGTTGCATTTTATTGTCATTTGTTTCATTAAATATTTAGTCCTTTCAGATGGAAAACATTTATACATATAAATGATGTGATCCAAAGTGCATTTGAACAGCGGTGAAACACTTTCATAAGATGTGTTACATTCATACGAGCAGACAGAGACGTTTGAAGTAATTTTGGAGCAGAAGAAATAGAAATAAACCTTGTGTAAATCGTCAGTTTTACGCTAAGCTAAAATGCTTTTTCTAGCCATTTTACATGCACATGTTACCAGACACGATCATATTTTTTAATCAAGAAAATTCACGTTGGATCAAAATTTATTTTTTCTAGTAAGATCTTTGACATTATAGCAAAAATCATAATTGCTGTATTGTTTTCCTGTAAAAATATCTAAAAATCCTTAAAACAAGATCAATTAGATTTATCTTGTTTTAGAAACAACACTGCATAAGATATTTAGGGTTTTTCAGAGAATGTATTTTTAACATGTATTTTGTCTTACAGAGACAGAGCTTTTATAGTCAAAACAAGTGAAGAAATCTACCAGCGCTGAAGAAGTAATCCAAAGTATTTAGAGTACATTACTGACCTTGAGTAATCTAACAGAATACTTTACTGTAATGGAATACATTTCAAAAGTAACCCTCCCAACCCTGTCTCTGTGTGTAATGAAATACAATAATTATACTGTAATCGGTGCAGAACTTTTCACTTGCTAGCACACATGTGTATTGTTCTTTGTAACAGCAGTCATTTATATAACATGTCCTTGCCAAGGACATGTTAGTCTTGAAATGTGATGAATCACTTTGCTACTATGGTGTTATTTCCTTTCCTATGCTTTGCTGAATAAGAAAACGCAATAATGATGTATAATTCATTTTATATATATATATATATATATATATATATATATATATATATTTTTTTTTTTTTTTCAGTTTATAGCCAATGCATAGATTCTACCAATAAATTATCCTTTTGATATTTGATATCAAATACCTTTGAATCTATTAATTAGATTTGGATATTTTATATTGCACAAACATCTGGAATTAAATGATTAATTCATATTTCTGGATCAGATATACAGTATACTCAAGCATATTTGTGTGCTCATCTACAGACATTGACAGCTGGACTGATGAGCTTTTTTCACATTTTTTCATTATTCACTTTTTAGAAAACTAATCCTGGAGCAAATAACTTCCTTCCCCACCATCACCACCCTCAGTGTGAGTTCAAATGCAGGTCAACATAACTACTAACCTGTCATTTTTTCAATGTTAAAATGTTGTCTCCTTCCACAGTTAAATGTACAGAGATGACTATAAGTATGCCCCTATAAGTGAACTATTACTTCAAAAGTGCAGTTAATGTCAACATGAATTAATTTAACTTCATCTGAAACAGGTTCACTTCAAAGAATATTCACGGTGCATGAACAGAGGTACAATAACAATTCTACACCATATTTTAGTATAAATACTATATTTTTTATTTAAATTTCTTACAACTTGGTAAAACATATTTACAAGAACTATTCTTGCATTGTTACACTGTACACACACACAAAGTGTAGTTCTCATTCAAACATTGTCTGCTTCAGAGACTGACACTCATCTTGGCTGCAGAAGCACCATAGAAACGATCAAACGACAGAGGGAATAGACATGATACAACCAGATAGGACACAAACTGCTTTAAGCAACACCCATACAAGACACGCAAGCTTTACCGCACAAAGGCCTCTGGAGGGGACAGAATGAGATTTTAAGGCGTATGTGTGCATGAAGGAGACAATTTTGTCTTAGTTCACTAACAGGGAAACAAAAACAAATTTGACAAGCATACAGTCATTATCAGCTCAGCTCAAGGAGGAAGATTTGTGACTCTATGAAATGACTCTGATGTAGTAAAACTACTGTAGAATTGGCCGGGCCAATTCTGCTTGGTGCCACTAGAGGTGCAGATATTACACACTTCACCTTTAACTAACAGAAAAAGATAGCTAAAAAACATCTTCAAACTAGTTCACACATTTTGTAATTGTTAAGTACACAACTGATCTTATTGCCATTAAAGATTACTGGCTGTTTAGTTGATTTCTTTTATACAACTAGAAAAAAAAAAAAAAAGCAGACATAGTACACCGTCGTGATTCAATTAGAAACTCTCAACATTTAATGCTTTGATTGCAGTCTTTGTAGGAGCGATAGGGTGAGATGGGTAAAAATACCTGGGTCGTGCTGGTCTTATGGCTTTCCTGCTTTGGTTTTCTTTACCGATTACACAATACATTTACCACAAGAATACCACAAGACATTACACATGATAAGAGATCACAGTTCTGGTCAAATTGTGTTGCAGGCACAAATTTGAAGGGCTCAGTCATAGTCCTCTTCGTCTGTAACTGGAGAACTATGACCATGCCTATGTGGGGAATGGGACATCAAACCTTTCCAAACATCTCAACTTTTAGTTCCAGGTACTGGATAAGTGTTTAATTATACAGTATAATAAATATAGCATATACACCATTCATTTGTGGGATATACTTCAATCTTAACCAATCTAATACACACTTGAATGTGGTTTTCCATCCTGGTAATGAACAATGTTTGACAGATATGATCTCATAAACAAAAACAAAAAAACTGAACCCAACTGATCAAAGATGTACTTTAGAGTAACTAATTACTTTGTGTTTTCCCCAATCAAAATAAAGAGGACAAAATCATGACAATGTTTACAATTATACCTTTCGTACCACAGCTTCTATTTTAGCGGAAGGTCATAGCGGACAAGACTGCAAGCCAATCACACTCAACGGTCTGCTTGAATCATTGCTTTTGTGAAAGAAAAGATGTCATAAGCTCACCCAAGTTTATTGTACAGGTACAAACATTCATATAAATAACGTAGTCATTCGTACATTTATTATTTACAAAATTAAAGCAGCACATGAACGTGAAATAGTTCTAGACAAATCTAAAGTAACAAACAAGGAAAGGGGGGGGGGGGGGGACATTAGAGAGCCTTAAAACAATTAGAAAAATCCAAGCTTTGTTAAGGAGCACAGAAAATGCCGAAAGGCCTTACAGTCGATCCGTAAAGACCAACATTCCCAAACTCCTGCTTTCTTTTGAATCTTGTTCAACAGAAGCTAAATATGTATAAAAATAAAACATTTATTTATATACCTGACCTTTAAATTGCATGAAAAGCATTACCAGATGCAAGCTATTTGTGCGTGTAGACTTCGAAACTCAAGGGCCGAGAGGTGAAGTCATGCAAATATACATCCCACACGCATTCAGTCAAAATACACTGTCCCCATGACAAGTGTATCAGTGTATCAGCGGATTGTGACATTCTCTGGTATGACGTCTGTGCAGTTTAAAGTTTAGTCTAATCAATCTCGTATAAATCAAACGCAAGTGGTACATTCCATCCCATCTCCTTTATGCCTTTGAATTTACAAACCATTAACTGAGACCTCACTGCATGTGACGGTGTTGATGAAGGCTGTATTACTCTTGCGGCAGGTTTGCTGGCTAAACTGAACCAACCTGATCCTCTTGAAGCACTTACATTTCCAAATAAGTTTAAATCTAGCCAGCCCTCTATCTGAACTCTAACCTACTTTTCCATTACAGCTTAACCAAAGTCGACAGATGACCAAACAGTACACTTATTACACTCATGAACATTGAAGGCTTGCGGGCTTACAGGCTTCAGGGGCTAGTTCACCCAAAAAAATAAATAACCCTTTCAGAGACACTAAGATTTCACTCTCAAGATGTAGACAACCCACCAATTAACAACAACACATGAATACACATACTTCACTTTTCATTTGCACCAGTTTCAATCCCTTTCAACGGTTCCTTCCATGAGAAACACCTTATTTTGGATACTGCATGACTCTTTTTGCTAAAGGACCCATGTAAAATGACCCGAATACAACACAGGTTAAAGATTGGTAAACGATTCCCAAAAATGTTTTTGGCCACAAGTGAGGTCATCAATTCTGGACTGTTTGTAGACTTAGTACCACTTGTATCATTCTTAGCACCACCCAAACTGGCAAGTTCATGTGATCATCCACCCTGCGTTAACTGGAGATCTACTCAAGAAATGAAGGAATGGAAAGGGTGATGGGGAGCAGTGCAATTGGAGAGGGGTGGAAGACACAGGTGTGCACCCCAATGAGCGCGCTCAGTCAGTGTATTCTGCCACAATGGACAGCAACACAGTGATGTCATCAGGCTTCCCACCTGGAGAGGAAATTACAATGACAAAGGTCAGTTCCTTTATTATGGATCTTCAATGACTTCAAGTTTTGAACTCACAGCGATGATGGAAGGGATTCGAGTAGCTTTTGAAGACTCACCTCTTACATTCAGCCCATTGTCACAGGCAAACTGGGCGAAAGGAGACATGTAGTTGGGGTCGTAGGCCAACTCATGAGCCTGCTCAGCGATGCTGCGGGCAGTCTGCTGGATACTGTCATAGTTGGTGTTCTGAGATGAATTTTGTTATGAAAAAGAGATTGAAGATAAATGAAATGAAAAATTGGATGAGAAGACAATAATTGGAACATTCTCAAACTTTGCTGGATAACATGAATCACCAGGTTTAGCACTAACTTGAGGAGTCCATGGCAGCTTGAGAGCTGACGAGTGCTAGCATGTTAATCATGTTAACTGGTTCAAATTTAAATTGTTGACTTAATATGTAGCAAATTAAAAAATGGTTAACGGAAGCATTTTCACATGTGTTCTCACACTTTTGGAACCCACAGGATAGGGGTGGGTGATATGCAAAATCTAATATAACGATATGAACATTTTTAATATCATCACAAACATTTTTTTTTTCTTGTACGTTTATGAGATATATATATATAGGTTTTTTTCCTAATATCTAACAGATTTCAAACTGAATTTTATTAGAGTGATGATGTACCAGTTAAAAAAAAAAAACCCTGCATGACACAGAGTAATTGTTAGTGCATGAAACATTGTTTTTGCTGTTGCCCTCGTGAGTGGTGGTTAGAATGTTAGGCTGTCTCGCCGTTTGAGATGCTTGACTTCCTCCATACCATTTACATTTTATGCATTTGCCAGACACTTTTATCCAAAGCAATTTAGAGCCTTTAATACAGGGACAATCCTCCTGAAGCAACCTGGAGTTAAGTGCCTTGCTCAAGGACACAATGGTGGTGGCTGTGGGGATCGAACCGACAACCTTCTGCTTAACAGCTTAGTGCTTTAGCCCACAACACCACCACCACACCATTTTCAAGAAAAAAAAAAATCTGGATTAATTGAAAAACCCATATCTGTCGACCACTAAATGAGTAGTTAAGACCAACACCTTCACATCATATACAAGCATTGGCTGTACCTTAAGTTTCTTGAGCTCTTGAAGGATCATGTAGTCAGGCATGTTGTCAAAGAGGCCATCTGTTGCGGTCAGAATAATGTCCCCTAGCTGGACATCAAAGGAGGAGCTGTCCGCCACCTCAGGACTGAAAGAAACCGAGAAAGACAGCATTCAGCGCTCTGCACATTAAAACGAATCAAAAGACTTACATGGCAGTGAACAGTGAAATCCTATAGAAGTCAATGATTTAATTTAATGCCACAAGCCAAAACTTCACCAGTTTATTTCAATAGCTGGGTTTCCATCCATGTCTGTTTATGGGAATTACGGGTTAGCACATAAAAAAATGCTGGAAGAAATCTCCAAAATGCTCATTATATATATATATATATATATATATATATTTTTTTTTTTTTTTTTTATAAAAGACATGCGATATTTGATAGTAGACATGATGGCATGTCTGCTATCATTAAACTACAATGGAATATATTCCTATAGAATTTATATAGCAAATAACTACGCCATCTCCATACCCATGTTTGGTGCCAAGCCTTGAGCAACTGCATTAATAAAATAGCTACAATCTACATCTTTTCAAAATTGACTAGTCAGGATGGTTGCCTGAACGATTAGTCGACTAATCAGTCTTAGGAAGCCTTGTATAATCAGTCTTGTATAATCAGTCTGACCGCTGTCAAGTGCATTTCGTAGTCTGCCCTCACATAACATGTACTCTTGCATTCAAAAACAGTTTTAGCGCAACTAGTTCAATTTTATAGTTGAACGATTTTAATTTGACACACCATTTAAAAACTCAACGCTTGTGGTGGGATACTCTGCATGTGTATGGCTTTAGTGGCGATGCTGTGAAGAGGATGAATTTGTAGACGCAACTTTACTAATAGGGTTTTATCATGCAAACAGTCTAACAGCTAAACAAGAAAAAAAAAAAATCGAGATTAATTAGTCAACCTCACGAATCAACTAGGCTAGTCGTTGTTGGACCCATCCCCTAAAATTAAGTGCATTATGGATCTACTGTCTATTGGCAACGATACAGTGATTTTGGTGAAAAATTAAAAGGGTAAACAAAGATATAATCCACTGAATTAGAAGGGAACACTTGATCATGGCTGAAACTCAAGAAGTAGCGTGAGAGGGGGACCAGGACAGAGTTCAGCCTGACCTAAACGAAGGCTAATGGAAACCCAGGGTAAAGAGAACTCAGACCCAACATGACCTCTGGACCTCATCCAAACAGTTGGGTTGCCTTCCAGGAAACCAGACCTGGCCCTTTAGCTCCAAATCCCTTGAGACCGAATTTTTGTTTAATCTTTAGTGTAATCTGTCTTAGTGCAATGTGTAACTACTGCAGCTATGATTATAGGTCACATCTAGCGAGGTGAGAGGAGGACAAATAAAATAAGATGAACAAACTTTGGTGAGATTGGAAAGAGGACAGAGACGTTTTTACTAATGCAAAGCACAGAAATTGATTGATTGATTGTTTAATAAAATACTTTGGGAAATAGCACAAACAGTATGGGGTGTGCTAGGTGCCAAAATTGAATACAAAGGGTTAAGGGTTTGTTCAAAACCTAAACCCCAAAAATGTACAATAGTAATAATAGTGATGTTTGCCTTACCAAAAATAAAATCAGAGTGGTGCCATTTACAGTCAAATACCTTAGTTGCTCTATTTCCTGAAAATGTTTAGGTATGTATTCTTTAGAAATGAATCTCTCTTAATTTTTCCACTTTTATGTTTTCAACAGTTGGTTTGCCAATTGATTAAATGAAAAGTGCAGGTCTGTTTGCTTTTAAATTGTGTAAAAAGCAAAACAATAAAAAGGTAGTTCACTGTAGGTATTGTCAGTGTTTGTTGAAATGTTTGTGGTATTAGCTGAGAGCCCCTTGGAAGTGAGAACAGCCAAACACTTCCACCAAAAGACTTTGCACTGTGTGTGCGCGCGTGTGTATGTGTGTGTGTGTGTGTGTGTGTGTGTGTGTTGCCCCCCCCCCCCATCTTTTATGTGAAGGCCATGTGATTTTGAGCTCCTCACTGCCACAGTCTTGCAGCTAAATATACATACAAATAGTCCAAACCTCCAATCACAGAAAGAGGGTGGCAAAGAGAACTGGTTCCATTGACCAATGAGCATTGTGCTCAACTCCTGTTAACATTTTTTTGTCATGTCCCAGTAGGAGGAGTGATTATTTTTAGCTCCTCACATGCTGCTAACTGTAAGCAAGACCTTTAGATTTTTATGTCATCCAGACTCCGTTACATCCATCCATCTATATTTATATGACACCGATTCTTGAGATAATAGACAAAACATGTCTTATATACAGAAATCGATAAATTCCTCAGAATAAAAACACTTGAAAAGTTAAATCTAAAAGGAAATGTGTATACTCAGGGCATTTATTACTCATATTTTTAAATAATGTCATTAGAATTTTTTTTAAATGCATGCTTTACACTTGGAAACATGTAACTTAAAGGGATAGTTCACCCAAAATGAAAATTCTCTCATCATTTCCTCATCCTCATGTCATCCCAGATATGTATGACTTTCTTTCTTCTGCAGAACACAAACAAAGATTTTTATAAGAATATCTCAGCTGTGTAGGTCCATACATTGCAAGTTGGATTTAACCATTGGAGTCTTATGGATTACTTTTACGCTGTGTTTATTTGCATTTTGGAGCTTAGCATTTTTGGCACCCATTAAATTGCATTGTATGGACGTACACAGCGGAGATATTCTTATAAATCTAGACAGACCAGGGACTTAAGCAAGAAAACTATTTGTTGATTTCAGTTTGGATTTTAACTTCATCAACCCCACTCTACTATGGACTAAATGACCCCAGCTCTCTGTTCCCAGCTCTATCGGTCAGTGGATCACCAGCTTTCTGACAGAAAGGCAGCAGCTAGTGATAATGGGGAAATTCACCTCTAGCACATGGTGCCCCCCAGGGATGTGTGCTCTCCCCACTACTCTTCTCCCTGTATACCAATGACTGCACCGCCAAGGAACCCTCAGTCAAGTTCCTGTATTTTAATGCATTTTATCACTCAACTCCTTTACTGAACACCACTATTAGATAATTCAAGACTTTACATACTTGTTGAATGGATCAAATGAAAAAGGCATGCTTTTTAGTGTGTCTGACAGAGTTGACACAAAAGATAGTAAGATGTAAGTTATGAAGTGAATAAATGTCAAAATTCAGGAAACAGTGTTTTTTTTTTATACAAACCTGTTCCCTTACATGGTCATTAGCTGAAACCTTTGCCAAAAAATATATCCATTTCAAATTAATTCAGTATTAAAAAATATGTTTTGTCCCTTATCTCAAGAATCAGTGATGATGGGACCTTTTGCCACCTTTATTGATACTGATAGTATAAAAGACAGGAAATTATGTAAAAACAGGATTGGGAAAGTGACACGAGCCAAAAATCAAACATGCATTTACCACATAACCATCACAGCTCAATGCATCAGAGAATGTGTGCTAACCACAAGTCTAAGCACTAATATAGTAGGTGTGTCTTATGCAATTAATTGAGGCTAAAGCAGTGAGGTCCCCTCAAGCAGACATCCGAAACACTAATCAGTCACATGCAGACATCTGTGATACTAGAGTGTATCCACTGTCAGTTAGTGTCACTAACTCACCTGTCACTCAACACGACGCCCTCTGCCCCCGGCGGTGCAATGGACAGCTGGAAGGGTGTGTTGAAATAGTGTTGCTGCTCGTCTGACCTATGGACCACCTCTCCACCCCGAACCACCAAGAAGCCAGAGTCTCCCAGGTTACATGTGTGTATCCTGTGACTCCGACGGTCCAGGACGACTATACAAGCTGTGCTACTCCCTAGGACACAAAAAAGATATTGAGAAAATTAGGGGTCGTTCACAATGAATTAATTTTTTGCATCCATATACAGTTTTGTTGTTGTTTGTCTATGTACACACACAAGATGGGCGTCTTTGACCATTGTGCCCAGTATCGTTGTTTTTGTCTATCGTCTCAAATTTCAAGATGTCAAGTCAAAAGTATTTAAACTTTTTGAAACTCGTCTCAAGACACCTTCATTTAATTCCATTCTTCCGCTGAGTTAAGTTTTAATGAGTTTAACAGCATGACAGTTTAGAAAAACATGAGCAGAAGTTAATAATGACATTTTTATTACATTTTTGGGTGAAGTATTCCTTTAAAAGCAGAGTTTCCAACACTGATTAGCCTCATTTAGGGTAAAGACTAATAATGCAGAGTTAATGTCTAATTATGGGGTCATGGTAATGAATGAGAAATATAACTTTATTAACCAACGCATTTCGGCACACAGGCCTTCATCGGGGCTAAAAACAAATTGAATAGTAATGCCCTCCTAGTTTGACACTTTACGCAAACATACATTCTCTCATTCCCTGGCTAGGGACTTATGGTCCAAATAACCTTGTCGCCCACTGACCTTTATCGCACCACATGCCTTCCCAAAATAAAAGCAGGTCACTTTTAAAGAGACAAACAACTCAGCAAGCCGAAGAGCACGGGGTGAACTTTCTGACAGCTCTTCATGTCAGGCTTCAGAAACAAAAAGTTATCTGTCGCCTGCTTAGTAATCCAATGCCTTGTTTGAGAAAATAACTTCTTAACTCAGAGTTGCATCAGAAACATGCAAAAGGTTTAAACTCCATTCGGATCATTAGGTAACATTAGGTCCCACCAAACAAAACAATGGATTTTGCTGATTTTGAATAAAAACTTAGCCTTCATCTAAACAAGAAATGTCAAATAAACATAAAACTCTCACCTTTGTCAATATTCATATTTTTAACTTGAAACTACAACACTGGCTGATTATCTTTATAGATTGAAACAAAGGTTCTTCAGATAGGATAAAGAACATTCAAGTGCTGCTCAGAGTTGATGAAGAAGTGTGCAACAACAAAAACTAGCTGGGGCTTTAAAAACCACGCTGTGTATTGTAAAAATCTAATGTTATATACTTAAAACATACGGGCCAAAGAATGCGGTGTAAGTTCCGAAACATTTTGAGTCCCCCCTCCCTTGCACCACAGTGGTTTGGTCCACTGCCTGCTTTCCCACTTTATGTCAATTACACACACAAGTCCGGTGGAGTTCCAATTGCTTCGTTAACTGTGGAACTCCAGCAAGTAGGCTGGCAGAGGCAAGGCTATTTTATTCACTTCATCGGATGAAGTGATTATTTTCATTAATAAATTAGTCATGACAAAAAATATGATAACTGATGTATTTTTTCATGAGTCCGCTTGTTTGTGAACTGATATTTGCCTAATATTGTAGATCTACCATTGTCTTGGGTTTTGCTCAATATGATGTTACGTGGCAGATCAGTGGGATGGCTGCAGTTGAATATCTAAGAGACCCCTCTGTTCCCGTCGAAATCTAAAAAATTATGGAGGACGCAAGATAATTTAATAAGTCTTCTGTGTACACGCATCCTATAGATGTACAATTTTGGCTCTATTATTTGTGTCCCTTTCAAAAATTGCCATGTCACGCACATAGCCTTAGTTCAAGAGAGAGAGTGTTACGGGCAGCTGCCTGACACCTGTGTGTGTTTGTCTCTTTGATTCCGTTTATCATTAAATTATCGTTTATATTGTCAAGCCGGTTCTCGCAGCTTCCTTTCCACTGAACTGTTACAGTGATCTATATGAGAAACTCTTACTATCTAACATTTATATCGCGTATTAAAATAACTTTATTAGATGAGAAATCTTAATGTGCATTTTGTGCAAAAAAAATAAATAAACACGATTTTCTGTCATACTTTGTCATTTGTGTTATTATATTATTAGTAGGGCTGTCGATTTAACGCGTTAATAACGCGATAAATTTTACAAAAAAAAAAAAAGCATAATTTCTTTTTTACGGCATTTTTTTTCCAGCATTATGAACTGAATTGCACTGAAAATGTGAAATGTGAAAATGTGAACTTGAACTTCTCATAGAAAGTACTCAGTAGTCAGTACCAGTAAACAGAACCATTTGTATGTATAATCATAAAACTCTTTAAATAAAGTCCAGATGTCATAAAACTGGCATTTGCAGTGTGAAAATGCTATATGTTGTTACGCGATTATAGTCAAAGTGAAGGTGCCACAAATTGTTTTGAATATAAGCCAAGCACATGTGGCGCGCACTCATATGTGTAACCCATCATTGAAGGCTTTAAGAGCTGCGTGTACTGTAGATAATACTGAATTTAGAGAATGTGATACTCATCTGGCGTGTGCTTATATTACATTAAGTCCCAACCATGCATCAAAACAATTGAACTAGCCTACTATGCTTTTGTGTCAAAATTATTCCAATCATGTTAAGACTAATGATGCCTCGCGATGCAAGATGTCACACACTTTAACTGTAAACAACTATAAATCTCATATTAAACATTCCCAACACTTTGTAGTGATGAACCTATTAAAGCTATTATATTACCTATTAAAGTGCAGAAACGCTTAAGTATTATTGTTAATGTAAATCAGAGGTAGTGAATACAACAAGGGAAATAAATATCAATTAACCTAAACAAATATGAACAAATGTGAATGACAATGATGTTAATGTCTTTTTCTCTGCCACAACTGTCTCTGCAAAGTGATACCTTCCTCTACTGTCGACTTGTGGATTCAAAGTCTGAATAACTTTGTCTGGTGTCACCCCCAAGCCTTGTCCTCCACCATAGGCAAGATTTACATCAATCCAGCGTCATCATTTCTTCTCAAGATAAGCATTTCAAGTGCTTCATGGTCTTGGTTATGTTCAATCCAACAAACTGAAGGGAGGATTATTTGCCTTCGACACAATCTCCAGTTTTTTTTACTTTACAGCGGTTAACTGGGACTCAGGGGACTGGTAGTCAGCAGCATCTGTAGATGTGGCCTTTGAGAGCAGAAATACATTTTTCCCCTGGAGACTGGCTCAATGTGGTTGATGGACTGAGCGCCCGGAACAGTTGTGGTATTGGCCCACCTGTCATACAGTTTGTGCTGCTCTGGGAAATCTCCAGCATATGTAAATATTGTGATCTGGTTCAGATGCCAGTGTGCAGATTGGATTTGATTTTTGAAGGCAGCTGTGTAGTTTTCTGCCAATTCAGCTTGCAGCACCACAGTTTCATGGTTTGAATTTGATTGGGATTTTTTTTGTCTGAAAAGAGGCCCTTTGTTGTCTTTTGATGAAACAGTGCTGCAAAAACTTAGAAGAGGCTGCATTGAAAAATGGAAAATATCACCCAGTGTGCCATTCTTTTGTACCTTACATGGCAGCCCTCCCATTGCTTCCCATGTACTGTACACCAGGTGACCTTAATTGTTTTGTCTTCCTCAGGGATGTGACATAGGGTTCGCATTTCCAAAAGCACTTTATTTTGGAAGTCAGCACACTGGCCTAACATGCATGAAGGCCTATTTGGACTACAGCCTCAATAAAATCCTGTGTGCTTTGTAATGCTTTCCTTGATGTCACACGATGCACACAGTCCAGGGCTAATTTGATATTTTCTTGGTGCCGGCAAAGGCACCCATTCCTTGGCATGTCTGAACACAGGAGTACATGGGATGGCTGGAGCTCAGCAAAAGTTGATTTCCCAATTGCAGACTCTAGGATGGACATTGTCAAATGCCATTTCTAAATCTTCTTATTTTGCCCTCCCTCTCTCACAGAGACCACATCCCTCATCCCAGGAGCTTGTCTTGAAATGTTGTCTCATTCATAGAAATGCCTGACACAATCATACACTGATCAGCCACAACATTAAAACCACCTGCCTAATATTCTGAAGGTCCCCCTCGTGCAGCCGAAATGCTATTCTGAGATGTGGGTCGGTACCGTTTTGGCATCCCTGAATGCCTTCTGTCTTTCAGCATTTGTTTTTGCCATTGCGATATAAATTGATGTGTATCAATTTGTTATTTTTTTGTTAATGTATATAGTTTTATTGTTTGCTTTTCAATATTTATTATTTATTTTTCATGTTAGCATTGCTATATTGCAATAAATAATGCAGTGTAAACTGTGCTTCTATGTTTATTTTTCAATTACACTGTTATTTAGCGCTTTTTTCATAGAGAAACATATATATAAAAAGTGTCAAATGACACAAATTAATGGGAATAAAGTGGGAATTCGATCTGAAAATCAAAGCTTAGGAAACACCTCAGAAATGACAGACTTTATGACCAATGCACACGCAAGAGCGAGGAGGGCAAATATGTGAACGCGAGGTGTGTCCTTTACAGTAGGGTGTTAATAAACCGGCCATGCAAGCTAGCACCAGCTTAGATTTGCCTATTTATTCATTCATCTCTATCTCACTCTCTCTCTAAACAAAGTACACACATAATACTACAAAAAGACAAAATGTACAATGTAAACTTGACATATAAGGTAAAAAGTCACACATAAAAGAAAAAAAATAATTATATATATATATATATATATATATATATATATATATAAAAAGAGCCATGTAAACAAATGTGCGTCAGAGCTCGGAGGTTAGTAATTTACCCATATGATTTGATAAGAAGCGTCCGTAACGGTCACGTGTGTAATGCATTATTATAGGTATTTAAAGGAAGGGAGACAATTTGTTCATCATACTGAACATTGACAAATGTTAGCTTTGTACACAAAGTATCAACTTATATGAATGAATGTTGCTTGAGTGATATAAGCTTAACCTCTAAAACGTTACGGACGCGGCACAGCACTGAAACGTAGCCACCTAATAAATGTGGCCCTTTTAAATTAATCAAAAAGCACAGCTATGACAAAATGCCTGTACATATGTCATATATGCCGTCATCTCTCTCTGGAAAATGATTATTGTTATCAGAAAGTGAAATTAAAGAGTCCTTTGACCCCTCTTTTGCAACCATGAAATATGGCTGGTTGAAAATGTTGTTTTATAATTGGTGCATTCTTCAAAAGAGGTGGATAAACAATGTAATTTCCAAATAAAAATCATAATAGTAATATAATACAGTAAAATGTAGACCTAAATGAGTTTTTATTCATTTGTTTCAAACTTTATTTTTTCATGGTTTGGTTGACATTTTCATGGAATTGCCCTTCTCCGAAATTGTGCTGGGTCCTTAATATTGCTACAAGACAGCTGAAGGCATTTTTTTTTACTAAAATATTGGACAAGAATAAAAGTCCTAGATCACGACGTACATTGTGTGAGTCATCCTGCGGATGTTTCATCCTTTTATTTTTTTTAAGCCATTAGTGAGTGCGTGACTCACCATATGTGTGTGTATATGAGCTTACCCAGCAGTGGCACTTTGTTCTGCAGGAGTTCATAGTAGCCGGAGGTGAGGATTCCCACAGGGCTGCTGGGTGTGAAGCGGCCCTCCTTCACAAGCCGTTCACACGTCCTCATCAGAGTGGCGGAGAACTGGGACGGGTCCACACCATAGTCCCTCCAGCCCCCCACACCATCCGCAACACCTGAGAGAACAGGAGAAAGGGAAAAGACATATTAAGTCTAAAAACAAATGGATGCGTGCTAATTTCCTGACAAATAGATGAAAAGGTTGAGTTTTTTGATGCTGCAGAGACAGCTGGCGGTTGCACAAACCTTCCTGACCTAGAGACAGTCTGAGCATTGTGATGGTAATGCACGAATGCCTTCTGTTGTAACTCATCTGATGCCTTCAACAAAACAGTTGTAAGATATCGTGGAATGAACCCATTGAAGCCCAAGTCCTTAGTGACTGCTGTTTACAAAAACGAAGCTAATTAAAACTAAACTAAGTTAAGCTACAAATACACAAACACTGCTTTTGAAATCACTATGAATTGTGGAGACATTTGCATTTGCAGAAATTGCTAATAAATGAATTGCAATTTTTTAGAATAAGCCTGAGCTAATAAAGTCAATTGTCGCTATATTGCGGTTCTTGTTCTTACAATATAGCATTGAGTCATAACGTGTTATTTTCATGTAGATATAATTATATTATACAATTAAACATTAAATGGCAATTTGTTCATTTTTAACCAAAAAAATCTTACATAGTGCAGCATTAATAATCACAACAGGTCAAGAGATTATTGAAGTGCAAAATGCTGCAATTTAATTATACATAAACATATAATCTGCAGTTGCTGTGTGCGTCAACAACAATAAGCACAGAGTGATGCTCATAAAATGTGTTTGAGTTTTCAGCATATAAGCAGCTTCACACACTCACTTTGCAGTGTAGTACACTGCAGTACATGCAGTCTGTATAGTCATTAAATTAAATCACATCATATTATAGTTTAACAATCACACTAGGACATCAGTATCAGAAACTGTGCTCACATAACGTGTGAGCGTTTGAAAGCAGCCATGTGTCAGTCTGACAGCGCATGGGGACCGAATTGAGTCGGTGCTCAGTACTACCGAATCACTGGTGTTGTTACATCTTTTCTATTTTAGAACCGACTTGGTATTAAGTACCAACATTTTTGACATAATTTGCGATATTCAAGTATTGTTTTAATAGTAGACTAGTTGATGCAGAACAATTTACAATTACTTGTAAGCATCCCTAATATAATTATGATCTTAAGATGGATTGTGATATATCGTATTGTGACATACTACTGTACTGTTATGTGCATGATATCGAGAGGTAGTTGCTGATACCCAGCCCTAATTTAGCATTTGTCACAAAGGAAATTTTAGCATATACCATGAAATTTCCTCTCATTACTTAGTATAACCAAGTCAAGAATTAAGAGATTGAATGGGTTCAAAAGGAGAGCCAGGCTCAAAAGGAATTTGTGCTGACTTATCAGGGTTAAACATGATTTAGAGCAGCACAAGTCAACCCACTATTAACATCTCAATGGAGCTTTGCAAGCAAGACCAACTGTTCACCACATGGCTGAAAAACATTCTGGCAAGAGTGAGAGAATTGTGGCATATGCAGAAATCCTCTCGTGACAAAATGGGTTTCTGCACAGAACTGCAACAATATGACTTTTATATGCGTAATGCATCATACTTTGCAGAAATAACAGCATAGGCTCAGCACAGGCCTATAACACATGATAAATCAAGTGAATATGTAAAGGATTGTGTATTATCAGCCAGACTTTATGCAAAATAAATTCTGAAAGAAACCTTGAATGGGTTTATTTTGATAGGTATCAGTCTGACGAGCATGATCCAAATCCGATACTACGTGTTAGTCATGTACGTTACTATCAAGCACCAAAAATGACATAAAATAACCATAAAAACACTATTAAAGTAGTTCATATGACTACTATATGTGATAGCTCCGTGAATCACAAAAGGCTGTGTTCAATAAGTAAATATATAATATGTGCAGCGCCAGCGCGGTAGTGAACGGTGCTGCTTTGTTGACACAAATTCATCCACAGACTGCTGATGCACTTGCGGCTATTTTTAGCCTTCACAACGGTGTGCAATATTTGAGCACTACTCAAGAACAACATCTCAGATGTAGATGCTCAATATTTCAGTTCACTTATAATATGCATTTAGAACGGCACCATTGGTGCATTTTACCACAATTTGAATAAGAAGCGAATTAAAGTACTGTGAATATTATTGCATACAAACAGACACATGCAGGACTTCCTGGAGAGTTCAGATTGTCAAAATAAAAGCGTGAGGATTTAAAAA
Source organism: Moxostoma hubbsi (assembly GCA_032164185.1). NCBI lineage: Eukaryota > Metazoa > Chordata > Actinopteri > Cypriniformes > Catostomidae > Moxostoma > Moxostoma hubbsi. The sequence continues at coordinate 8,640,248 of JAVLUX010000125.1, forward strand.
GTGCACGATTTAAATATATTACTGTTGTATTTAAAATTAAACATCAATAATAATAATATTATGAATAACAAATTATTATTATTATTGTCATTAGTATTTGTTTACAATTTATAACAATATTTAAGTTGAATGGGTTTCAAAAAACAACTGTGTGAATGAAAAATTGGACTTATGTCTTAAAACTAAATTGAACAAAAAGAGAGAAAGAGACAAAAACGGTAAAAATAAAATACTGGTTTCTTTTCTACTGATAATTAAACTTTTAAACTTTTTATTTTGCTGCTACATTATCCAGTATACTAGTTAATAATAAACTTAATAAGCTATACATTTATATTGAAATAATGTGTAGTTAGAGGTTTGTGTTTCTTTACATATTAAAGAGTACACCCAATTAGTTCCACACAATAATGGAAAGATATTCTAAACTGATTATGCAAAAAACAACACTGGTATCGGCATCGGCCAATACTGAGATTTCGATATCGGAAGAGAAAATGTGGTATCGGTGCATCCCTAATATATATATCTATATATATATATATATATATATATATATATATATATATATATATATATATATTAAAGTTGTGATGTATTTATACAGCATAGTTATACTCTCTCAGTACTGCCTTCCATTTTCAAAGATTTAGACACGATCTAAATCTTTGAAAATACACAATCATGATTTTTAATTTAATAAAAATCATTGTAAAACAGGTACTGTTTCAGCTCTGTATGTTCTCACAATGCAAGTGAAGTGGTGGCAAGAACATTGAAGCTACAAAAAGCATATAAATGCAGCAAATAGTAATCCATAAAACACAGGTGGTTTAATCTATGTCTTCGGAAGTGATCTAATCGGTTTTGGTTGAGAACATAACAAAATAAAATACCTTTTTCACTATAAATCTTAGATTCAGAAGTATCCTTGGCAATCATGATTTCAAGCTTGAGATCACTTCATAGCTCCATCTAGTGCTCCGCGCATGTGTCAAGCACAAGGAAGTGCAGTCGAGCTTGAAATCATGATCGTGTCTATAGACTGCAATAGCAAGGTGTACAATGAAAAATTAGCTCCGTTTTTGGTCTGTTCTCATCCAACATCGATTAGATCACTTCAGAAGACATGTACTGGAGTCTTATAGATTATTTTTATGCTGCCTTTATGTGCTTTTTGGAGATTCAAAGTGTTGGTCACCATTCACTGGAATTTTTTGACCAACACTGCAGAAATATTCTTCTAAAAATCTTATTTTGCGTTCTGCAGAAGAAAGAAAGTCATACACATCTGGGATGACATGAGGATGAGTAAATGAGAGAATTTTCACTTTAGGTGAACTATGTCTTTAATGACAAGCATCTTTGAAAACAATGTAATAGCAAAAGTTAAATGTCCAGATGCGTTGCGATAATGAGAATTGTGGTGTTATAGATATCCTGAAAATAATGTCACAATGCAAAACATATTAATAGTCCCAAATGTATGCTTCATTTTCTTTATGCAATATATATATTTGGGGTTAAATATGACCAGGACATTTACTTAACAGGTTTCGTGAGAATCACCTGACCAATCAGATTTCAAGTCATATGAAACAAAAAGTAGAATGAAAGGTCACATCTAATGGAACCAGAAAACCCAGAGTGAGCACCACACTAAGCTAACATGCCAATCACAGTTTCTGCCCAAATATTATAAACACTACAGTTATTGTCTAGTATCTTGGCGTTCAAATAAATCTAGGCATATTCTGAAAACGAGATCTCATTAATATATTGTGGTTTTTCAGTAGTAACAATAACGATGGTAATATTATGGTACTTTGGCGGAAGTTTAGGTAACCTCGTTGACGGAACAGCTGGCCTGAGACACACGTGATCAGAGTCTCTAACAAAAGCCGGTGAATCTTCACTGCAGCACACGCATATTATATGAAAGACGTTCAATATCTTATTTGTTGGTAAAACCGTCGGAGTCCTCGCTGAATTATACTCCCCAATGTCATTTTAGAATACGTTTATGCATGTTACAGAAAATAGTTAAATATCCCTGCGTTGGGTCACAGAGAGGACAATGAAGCCGCGCGTGTGTGTGTGTCGCTGGCACGTGGACCAGATTCAACAACATGGCTGCCTACATGCTCAACCATTCTGACCTTTAAAAATATCTTGCAAAATAATAGATATTTCATGCATCGATATTCGGATTCAGCTGATATCGTTCAACTAATAGATCAGTTTACATTAAAAACGTTGATATTCGCTGTATAAATCTAAGAAACTAAGACGGGGTTCTATTGATTTGTGAGATCTATCTATTTTCACCGCACTTCATTTGAGCAACATGTAGTTTATATCAATGTTTTCAAGCGCTGGTCGTGTTTTGGGGACCAGACAGATATGCTATATACTTATATAACAACATTCGCTTTTAACCATAGCACCGTTTAACCGTAAAGCACCGTTTGCGGATACCATACAAATGAATACATTTTATTGCTAACCTTGTAGGCTCCTTTGGTAGAAGGGCTCTGGCCTGGCATCTTTCTGGGTGAAAGGTCAACCCGGATACCCAAGTTCATTTCTGCAATATATGTATATTATATATACCTTATATGATAAATAATATTAATTATAGCTGGTGTAGTTCTCGATTTTCTTAAGGAACTTAAGTTAAATCTACCAGCACGATTAGGAAATCCTTAAAAGGAGGTTATTTCAGGTGAGGGCTGGACTTGTTCCTTCACACCCCTCCATCATGAAATGAGCGTTGACATTAATCCGTGAAGGTTATTATCTGTTAAAAGTCCCTTGTCAGAGCAACACATTTTGAGTCAAATAAACACATGCAAATGTCCTTCCATACATTGTACAACGAAGCGGTACAAAGCAATCTGGCTGATAATGCCGTGCATTTGTGATCCAATGAAATGCACGCTGTATGATGGTGCCAGTTTCACGTGTACTCACCTAAAACATCAGCGGACTTGTGCCGGGCAATGAAGCAGGCATCATCGCCGTAACACATGCCTTTCTTCAGGATCCCCTTCCGAAAGTCCTTCCCGAAGCCGCAGCTCGCCGTGATCAGGCTGTAGTCTCTGCCGTCGGTTTGCGAGAGTCCCCCCAGGACAGCCCTAGCAACGATCCTGCCATAGGAAAGTACCGATAACATCCCCCTACCTTCGGTATACGGTAACCGTCTACCTGCCGAGCCCGTCTCTCTACGATCCGCGCCTGTGTGCACCACTATCCGCCAACATTCGGCTCCGCTCGCGCGAGGTAAACTTCACAAACAAAAGCGAGCTTAGTTAAAACGTCCAAAGTTCCTTCTTCTTGTGCTGAGTGCTGATCGAGACAACTATATGGCTGTTTTATATTTTGGGGGATTTAACAGACAAGGTTCCTCCAGTACGCTCCATCCTCTCCGAAATCCTGACGCGCACTCACATTCAGTCACCAACACTTGTGTTCCGGAGAACCAGGAGGTCACGTGACTAGTCGCGTGACGTCAGAGTGTAGTGGAAACCCACTGGCCTGACAAGGAAATTAGTATGGCAAGCCGAATTGACTTTTAATCATTCGCAGGATATGAATTGTTGATATCAACAATTCAGTTTTCACTAGTTAGAAAACTAATTCTTGATGTCAGGAATGTAATTAGCCCTACTACTATTGAAAAAGCCAATTCTTTATATCAGTAATTAGATTTGCACTAGTAAAATCAATATATATTGATCTAAAAAAGATGACATCATCACTTGCAGAAATACAGATTTTTCATATTAATTATGGAATTTCAACTAGAAAAAACTATAAATCTTGATATCTGTAACTGCATTTTCACTACTAGAATCTGACAAAGATCTGTCATTCACTCCCATTCAAAACGCTATTACAGATATCTAAAATTAATTTCTTACTAAATTAATTTTCACATATCAGCTATGCACATCTTACAAGTAAAAAATATCCTTTTTTATATCAATAAGTACATCGTTACTTGTGCAAATATCCATTCTCCGTATAAAAACATAATTGAAACTAGTGAACATGCTTATTTTTGATTTCTGGAAATGTATTCCAACATGTTAGATTTAGTATTTCAGATATCTATAAATGGACTTCGGATATCAATAACCTGGAAAGTAAATTTTGATATCAAGAATGTGTATTTCTGCAAGTGAAATTATTTTTTATATCAAGAATTACCATTTTTAGTGCATATGTAATTAGTGATATCAAGAATTGGCTTTTCCACTAGTAGTAATTACAAAAAGTACACAAATACACACCTGAAGCATCTGCAGCATTTGTTTGAGCACAGACTGTGATTTCTTCACTGATATAATCACATTCCGGTTCAAGAATGGCACACAGACATATTGCAAATATGATTTGTCTGCCATTATTTGTGTATGTAATTAATCAACTTAATTGTGAAAATACATGTACATAATTACATGGAAAATTTGGTTTAGTTTTACATTAGATTACAAAAATATATTTTATACATTATTGTTTAAATCATATGACAGCTGGTACATGTTACCTTCTTCTTGCCCTATAGTTTGGGGGTCGTCTTATTCGAACATGCTAAACTCAAATCTTATTACTGTATGTTACAATTTAAAAGTAAATGCACATTGGGGGAACAAACACCTTATACACAACTGCCTTTTACACAAATTGTTATTCTAATAATATAATTTGCTATGAAACATTTGCATTAAATTATAAATTAATTTAAAATTTTTCACTGTGGCATAAAGAAGCATTTTCACAAGTGAATCCTGTAATCACTGTATATATTTGCTAGAAAAAAAAAATTCCCAAAAGAACATAAAACAAAACAAAAATAAATGCTGAATCAACAAAAATGGAGTACACGCATAAATATATAAATAATGAAACATTTAGAGTGTGTTGGTCGAGTGGTCTTTTGATCTCAAGATGTATATTGGTGAATCTAAGAAACGGGTGAGCAGTTGGTTCCATATTACGCGGAACACGGCGCGATACAGAAGTTTAACGCGCGTCTATATGTGGGACCGAGCTGTCTCATTTCACTCAGCGAAGCATAATGAACTTTGAAATATTTTTGAACAAGTATATTCGCTGAGAAGAGATGGAATGTGTCAAATGGATCAAACAAAACCCGTACTGGAGAATACAATAAATAAAATGGACAAGCATTTTTTCTTTTTGGAATCGAAGGACCCATTCAGGACCATACCAGCCCAATTTAACCCCTGAGAACAAGTGATAAAACAGTACTGTATCTTTAAGGCTGCCGGCTGAGCGCAGTAAAGTCGCAAGGATCCTTTTATGTTTATTTTTGTTGATATTTTGATCTACAACAGATTGAAGTACAGAAATTATATTAAAAGGGACATTATCAATGGCAAATTGCATGGATCATTTTGAACATGCAACCAAACTTTTCCTCTTTAAATAAATAATATAATAGATAATTTTCCTGTACAAATAAAGCATATTTTAACTATTCTTACCGTGTTCCGTCCTCGCTGAACTGACGGCAGCAGCTTTTCCACTGTGGAGAATGATTCAGTGATGGTGACGGTTGAAAATAGGCGCGTTCAGTCAGCGAATCCGCCCAGCGTCTGTAGCGAGTCCGCGAGTCCCCGCGAGTCCGCGAGTTGACAGTGCGCTGTCTGTAGGCGGGGCATATTCTGTGCGCATGGCCGAATTGAGTCTGAGAGAACAGCGGACCTGGCGGCTTGAGGGCGGATCCGCCCCGGAGTCTATTGCTATCAGGGACGTATGCTGAACGTCTCATTTTAAAAGATTGATCTTCTGATTTTAAGAAAAGGTATCGAGATCGTTCAAATGAAGATAATGATTACTCAGGAAATACGTATTTTTACCCTACGGAAGCTAAAAGAGGCCTTGCGTTATAATTTTTTTTCTGTCTCGTTTTCTCGTGATCTCGACATAACTAAGTTTTTTCGTGATCACGACTTAATTTTCTCGTGATCTCGACATAACAAAAAGTTGTTTTCTCGTGATCTCGACATAACAAAAAGTTGTTTTTCCCTTTAATTTTCTATACAGTTTTTAATTGACCTACAAGGTATGAAGGACAATGAGAGATCCTTGGCAGAAAAGTACAATTTATTATATATAAATGTAAAGTTAGGCACCTTTCACATTGGCTAAATCAAACATATTACTAAACGCCAGGCAGCACATCACAAACACTTAATAAACGCGTTTTCGTCAATATAGCAAGACTCGCTTTCTTCTGCACAGGTGTCAAGAACTGCAATATGCGCGCACTCCGATCTAAATCGCGGCTGGCTTGACCGCAGTCATGCAGACGTCCCGGCCCATCAAGTTGGCTTGCAATGAAATTGACCAAACGTTCAGGGTCACTTTATTGTCTACAAAGTTGTAGATGTGATAGTCTTCTAAGGTGTTTGACACTAATCTGGAAGTTGTCAATGACAACCAGATATCCTTATTGAAAACAACTTTTTGTTATGTCGAGATCACGAGAAAACAACTTTTTGTTATGTCGAGATCACGAGAAAACAACTTTTAGTTTCGTCGAGATCTCGAGAAAATTAAGTCGTGATCACGAGAAAACAACCTTAGTTATGTCGAGATCACGAGAAAACGAGACAGAAAAAAAAATAATAACGCAAGGCCTCTTTTAGCTTCCGTATTACCCAGCTCTAATCCCCTTTATATATATATATATAAACAAAGTCAAATCAAAATATTCAAAAATACTACATAAGTCCAGTTCTTTTCGCAGATCCACACTGCTGCTTATGAACCCCCGTTAGAGAGTTTAACGGGTCAGCAGTCTGCACTCAAATTCCCACAATGCATTTTCACTTCCTAGATACCAATGACAACGCGTGCTGTTTCCAAACATGGCGGTGTTTTGGCTAATTATTTTGACATATTTGGAAACTTCGCTGTGCTTTGAAGACACGAATACCACAGGAGCAATAAATATAACACTGAGGGAAACGAACGACACGTTTACTTATTGGGACGAGTCGCTTAATTTCACGAAACAGGGATTCAGTCCCACTCCGTCTTCTTTCCCAGCTCCAACGGCGCGGACGCCCGAATCCGTTACAGCATTCCCGGATCAGACTGAAACCACGGAGACCTCCACGACCACCGAATCACCGCGATCCGCCAGAGCAGCACAGCCTCTGCCGATCTCTGGTGTCCTGCCGACTCCTAAAACTGACGGTAAGAGTGAGTGCAGCTAGACATCTCTCTGTACTGATGGATAACAATGTAAACAAAGTATGACATCCATGTTTTTGTCTCTTCAGTCTTTAATTTGTGTCCATGCAACCTGAAAAGTGAGCAGTGTGACATAAACTGTTGCTGTGATCCAGACTGCACAGAGGAACTGTCCTTGTTTACGGACTGCTCAGTAGAGAGAGTCAGGTAAGCTTTTAATGAACTCAATTTAACATGCAACAGAAGTGAGGGAACTTATAAATTTCAAATTTTATAAGGGGAATATTTTTATTTGACTGTCTTTTTTCTAATGTAGTAATGTAAGATGTTGAAACCCGAAGAGAGACACTTTCAATTGAATTCAATTTTATTTGAATAGCACAAAAACATTTATATATATTTTTTCATAATATATGAAATTATATGCAGATTTGTTTTTATTTCTTATGGTTTAAACTATGGCTGTCAATAGAATAAAATAACTGCAATTAACCTCATGGTTACAGAATGAAATGGTAATAATTTCAAATAATGTTGATAGTGTTTTGTGGTCCTCCCTTGCTGCATCCCCAAACCCCAGTTTAAAAACCCTTATCAAAGTCACACTTTTGTTTCCACCTACTGGAGTGAATATGCAATGTCAAGAAGTGGACCCTAAACAAATCAGTGAATAAAATCAAAAGGATTGATAAATCAAAATCCCCACCACTAATAAGCCACACGCATAGAGAAGTGTGATACAAAACGTGGGACCTAAACTTTTAAATTATTAAATTGTTGCTCTCAAATTTAAGGGTTCGTTCATTCAAAAATGAAAAGTCTCTCATCAGTGCACCTTTAAATATTGATAATTTTCACACCAAAAGCGATCATTTCCCTTTAGAAGACATTAATTTAACCACTGGAGTCATATGAATGACGTTTATGCTGATTGTCTGTGCGTTTTGGAGCTTCAAATTTCTGATCACTATCCACTTACATTTTAAGGACCTACTGAGCTGAGAAATGTTTATTTTCTTCAAATGTTTTCTACAGAAGAAATAAAGCCATACACATATGGGATGGCATGAGGGTGAGTAAATGATGAGATACTTTTCATTTTTGGGTGAACTGTCCCTTTAACAAATGTCAAAATTTTTAATACATTATACAAACATGGCTCAATAATTTTTTGCATGTGCATGCCTCATGATGCTGCTGTTGAGACATGTGCTGAAACAAGAAGTGTTGCTTGAAACCAGTTTGCCACAGTTGTTATAGTCAAATGTTTTTACATAATTATCTTTTTTTGTTCTTTCACAGTAATGACCCCAGACTGTGCAACCAGGAAGCAGTAGTATTTTCCCTTAGCACCACATCAGAAGGTGTATCTCGTGTGCAATCCTCTGTCCAGCAAGGCATCAACCCTGACGTCTTCTGTATTCAGTCTGCTAACTGTATGTGAATATTTGAAGGCGTTTATATATAATGGACTTTTAAAAAGGTTGCTTTACGATATGTACTAGATAGGTCAAGTTTGACAAGACAAACTTTGATGTTGACTTGACAAAGCCTGCTTTAAAATAAAAGTTAAAACTTAAAAGTTTTACGTTTAAAAGTTATACAAGGCTTACAGAGACAGTTGAAATTACAGATATTTTGTGACAAGAGTCTTGGCCCGTTTGAACATTCTGTCAATGTTAGTCTTTATTATCGACTGTGGGAAAACCGTAAGTCCAATCAGTAAGAAAAGACATAGCAATCCAAAGTCTGATCTCACAGTGAAATCTTAAACAGTAGGTTGACTTTCCTTAAGCTAAAATCGTTCTGTGAAATTCATAACACTGCCCCCAGTGGCTAAAGCAAAAAGTGTTGTTGGGCGTATGGGCACGTGTGAGCTCCATTTTCCAGGTGTATTGTCCACAGAGGGGCGCCTAAAGCAAGTTGTGTTGCGAGTTGTTTTTAGCTGTACATGCTGTAATACCATGAAGAGGAATGCATATTTTATATACTGTACACCCATACCCTAAACCTAATCAGTGTAGTAAAAATGTAAAGTTAGAGGGAAAAAATATCTGAATCGCACTCGTCACTGATTATGAGAATGCAATTAATCACAGTTAGTTTCAGTGTGGAATCCGAACCAGGGTCTCCTACAATGCTGGTGCCACGTGCTTCTGGTCACGCCACAGGCGAAGGTAAACAAGCTGGATCTGATGCAAAAATGTCTGATATGAGATGCCGCTTGTCAGTGAGTCTGCAAAATGCGGTCAATCCTAGGATAACAGAACTCTCGGAAACAACATGAACTCCCATGCGATCATGTTGTCAGAAGAGCCTGAAGGTCTGTGCTAAGTTCAGTGGATGTTCCTTGAAAGCTCTTAAGAGGAGGTACATATGATAATATTGGTTTTGGTTTAGGGAATCTGGAAAAAAACAATCTGTAGGAAAACAGTATTTTTACTTTGTCAAGCCAACATAATCATCACTGCTAACTATAATCAGACACAGGCCAATTATTCTAAACGCAGTACGTTTGAATCAGTTTATAATTTATCATTGTTTTCTTTTAAGATGAGGAAGGCATGTCATTTGCAACTCCAAAAATTCCCACTGAAGAAAATTTTGACACCCTTTTTGGCCAATTTTTGGAATTCTTCTTTGGTCGTTTGTGGGGGAGCAGTGCGCTTCAAAATACTGATGTGGGAAATTCTACAGGATACCAGGTTAAGTTTGTAATATTTCTTACCTTTATCCATATTCTGTAAAACACTACCAGTGTTCTGAAGACTACATTAGCATCAGGTTTCATGTTGGAAACAGCATTGGACTATATTTAACATGGTTACAACTGATCAATGCATGTAATGTAATTACAGATCCGATCTACCAAAAAAAAAAAAAAACATCCATATTGTTTGGAAAATATCATGTTTCAGCAACATTTCTGTCTCTTTTCGGGCAGTACGGAGATCTCATTCAAACATTGAATGAAGCTAGAGAGGAGGAATTTTTCACCCTTCCTGCCTCTGCGGGGACAGCTCACTGCTTGGATTCAAACCCTGCAGGTACGACAGAGCAAAAACTCAGATCACAGTTTGTTTTTTTGTTTGTTTGCAGTGGAATGACAATTGAAAAAAATAGATATTTACATTTTCAGAAGCCACATGAAAAAACCCACTTCCCTTTTTTTGTGGTAAAACCATTTACACTAGACTAGATCGCTTATTCTATGTACCCTACTGTATATCTGAACATAGTTTACACTACTATATTACAGCTTTCCTAAAGGACCAAACAAGCAGGTGTATGAGGACTTTTGATTTGGCACGTGATTGTGCAACACTAGAGGCTCTGGATTTGAGGACCTATATTAGCCTCAGCATCCGTTCTGTGAGTCCCTCATTGCATCACAGTCATCAAACCAAACTCTACGGAAAGGGGCCTTTTTGACCCTGTTGTATAATTACCAAAAGTCACTAAAAAATCTCTTGTTTTTTTGTCTCTAGGGAAAGAACAAAGAAGCTAATGTAAGCCAGCCATTTCAATAGAACATTCATAAGCCATACAATGATTTGCTTTTAAAGAGATTGTTTAATTATACAAATTTAGGTCATAGGAGTGGAGGTAGCTGCCATTACCTTGCAGTCTTTGGAGGGCACACAGATGCCAGTAGACCCTACTGAGATTGCTGCCTATGTTCCCGTGCTGCTGGAGTCTGGTGACGTCTGCAATAACGTTGTACTGCAGGTGTGTCTTTGCTCAGGAGATTTATATTCTAATACACATTACTTTTGTGTTGTGCATTGCGCCAACAATGCCATGGTCATGGGTTTGATTCCCATGGAACATATATGGATTAAATTATTGTCTTGAATGCACTATAAGTAATTTTAGATAAAAGCATCTGCTAAATGCATAATGTAAATGTTACTAATGTATCAGAGGAATCTCTAATATTAACAATGATATGCTAATGATGTTTAACAGGTTTGGGAATAATTGTTGTTTACTGTAATATTTTTCAGGTGCAATACACATTCAGGTACAGCAAAGCTGGTGAAATCCTGAATGTGACTGCATCAGTTTTGCTGGGAGCCATTATAAGTGCCATGGTGCCCATACAACAAGAGTTTAAGATTTTGTTCTTGCAGGTATTGAATACTGCCATTCTACCCTTTTCATAATTTATGTAATTATTATAACATTTTCTTTGTAGAACCTAAACAAGTCTTTTGTACATCATTTGACAGGATATCACGAGCACAGCAGGGTTGCGGTATAGTGGCAATCCTGGCTATGTGGAGGGACTGCCCCTTGTGGCAGGAACAAGGACAGCAAAATATCCTTACCTCATCACAAACCTCTTTAGATGGGCAAAATTCATAATTTAAGAATTGGCTCCCTTTCAGATCACCCAACAGGATGTTGAATTTGAAGCACAAAAATTTAAGAAAAATAATGCATTTTCATTTTTTTAATTTTGCAATTCAGCACCACAAAATTTCCACCACATTTTCTGAAATGTGTGTGTATATATACTGTACTGTGTAAAAGTCTTTTAATACATTTATATTATTATTTTGTCAAAAACATCTGTCTGAAACAGTCATTTTATATATTCTGCTTTTAGTGTATCAGTAGGAAATATCAATTTTGGATTTCAACTTTTCCTTTACAAATAGAAGAACAAGGAGTCCTACAACAGATGGTACGACCCCCACAGAGCCTGGATTTCAAAATCATTGATTCAGTATGGGTTTAAACAAAGAGACAGAAGCAATTGAGAAAGCCTAAATAGATTATGAATAGAATTGTGACAAGTTCTCCAAGAAGCTTGGGAGATCCAGTCTGCCAACTAACAAGAAAAACTGTGATCTTAAAACTTTTGCAAAGCACTATATAGTATATACACACATTCATGCACATTACCCTGAAAATAGAGTGGTGCTTCTTATAATTACTTTAATATGATTCAATTTGATCCTCCGTGAAAGAAAGTGGACTAGTATTGTCCTTGACCGCTGTTTTACTGGGATAGTTCAGACCGCTGACCCAAGTGGATCGCTCACTATCCTCCAAAATGCCAGAGATCAGGATTGTTTGCTTGGCTCGTCCCGACGTTCCCCTGTTCTGTTTGGTATAGACATGGTATCAGGCTGCACTCTAAGGTAGGAGGCTGTAGCAAAGATGAAATTTACATATTGTGTTTATCAAGCAATATTGGTGGGTGTGATTTTTATTCCCTTCCTATAGGCTGTCTGATGCAGTTAACTGTTCTGTGGTATCTGAAGTCATTTTATGGACGCTGAAAGGCCAGAACTTCCCTGACCATGTGGCCTCATTTGGGAATTCCCTGCCACAGAGCCCTCTGGACTGGATACCAATACAGAACCAAACCATTACATCGGTACACAGTCTGCTTATCCCTTTCTCTATGTGTGTTATAGATCTTGGTGCTGGAGTTCTCACACTTAAGAAGTGTTTTAAGAGGAAGTGTTGACATGTAATTTGTTTGGTGGTAAAATTATGCAAAGATGCTTTGTAAACCATTGTTTACACTTCCCACTAATGTCTTGCTACACATTTTATGGTTTACCAAGGGAACACATGTATGCAGCATACCACTTTCATACCGTCTAGAAGTAAAATGGACCAAGTACGGAGCCTTGCTGAGCCCCCAGGCTCAAATTGTTAGTGTCATGGAAACGGTCCATACTAATACCAGTAGTTTGGTGAGTTAAACATACCCAACACTTTTGACGAGTATCGGCCTTTATTTTAAAATTGTATTTACAAAACACGTTCCATTTTCTAAAAAAATTAAATATATATATATATATATATATATATATATATATATATATATATATATATATATTATAAATTGTCATGGCCTTTTTAAAAGTGTTATTTCTTTTAACTTGACACGCTGTTTTTGATAACCTTGCGCTCATGGTGCAAGATGCAGAAAAAAAAACAGCGACATGTAACAATTCCCTCTCTCTCTCTCTCATATATATATATATTTTTATGCACAAAATTTTTAAATCTTTAACAAAGTAACATAATATTTGATTTCACATAACATTTTTCATTCAAAGTTCCTTTTCTTTCTTCAGGCCCTCCTTACCAGTGCTGGTGGTCTTCTGTCTATCACAAGCTCAGTTAGTTTTGTTGACGTGTCTGCATCTGCCAGTCCAGGATTCAAAGTTCCTCCCACAATTGATGCTAAACTACCATTTGACTTCTTCTTTCCATTTGTATAATGTATAGGATACTGTATTGAAAATGTAGACATTTGTTAAAGGTATAGTTCACCCCAAAATGAAAATTCTCTCATCGTTTAATCACCTTCATGCCATCCCAGATGTGTGACTTACTTTCTTCTGCAGAACACAAATTAAGATTTTTAGAAGAATATTTCAGCTCTGTAGGTCCATACAATGCAAGTGAATGGGTGCCAAAATGTGGATGATCCAAAAATCACAAAGGCAGTATAAAAGTAATCAATTTAACTCCAGTGGTTTAATCCATATCTTCTGAAGTGATATGATAGGTGTGAGTGAGAAACATCAATATTTAAGATAATTTTTGCTAGACATTCAGGGGCGTGTGCATGAAGAATGTGAAGGTTAAAGTGGAGACTAACTGAGCAGGGAGGAGACTTTATAGTAAAAATGTATTTAAATATTGATCTGTTTCTAACCCACACCTTTCAAATTGCTTTTGGAAACATTGTTTTAAAGGAATATCTTGGGTTTGTGGTATAATATTGATTACCACAAAAATTTATTTTGACTCGTCCCTCCTTTAAAAAAAGCTAAAATCTGGGTCACAGTGAGACATGTACAATGAAAGTGAATGGGGGCCAATGTTTTTAACATTAAAATACGTTTTCAAAAGTATAGCCACAAGACATAAACAATATAGGTGTAAACATGATTTTAGTGTGATAAAATCACTAACAAACCTTTCCTATGTGTAAAGTTATTGCCAATTTTACAACTTTGTTTCTATGACGATGGAATGTCAACACGCCCTAAAATGACTGGAAAATTATGATTTAAACAAATTTACAGCTCAAATACTAAACACGTTTTAACTGAAGAATGAATGATAGTGCTTTTATAAAATGACAAGCTTCACAGATTCTGTTTAAACTCTCCACATTCACTTTCATTGTCCACATTTACTTCCAATGTAATTGCTTCACTGTAACCTTGATTTTAGCTTCTTTTTTTTTTAAAGAAGAGGAGGAATGAGTCCAAATAAATTTTTGTGGCCACAGTTGCTGTCGATTGAACCCGGAACATTCCTTTAACTGATTTTTGGAGCTTCAAAATTTTGGCACCCATTCACTTGTACTTTATGGACCAAAAGAGCTGAAAAAGTCATCTAAAAATCTTAATTTATGTTCTGCTGAAGAAAATCACAAACGTCTGGGATGGTATGAGGGTGAAATGATCCGAGAATTTTCATTTTTGGTTGAACTATTCCTTTATGATATTGTCAAGAAAACCATTTCAGTATCTCTTTTGCACTACTAAAAAATGACACACTCAAATACCAGTCTATTGCTGCTTTTTCAGGAAATTATACTTGTTTAATGATACTATGTTGATAGCATGATTTCATTTTATGCATTTCATAAATGTATATAGTTTTTGTCTATTAGTGTTGTATATAATGCACTCATTCACATTTATTTAAAATAAAGAATAATTTCATCCTCGTGGTCGACCAATATGTGTTTTTCAGTGGTAGATACATGTTACCAAAATCTAAAGAGCAGGGTGATCAATGCTGACACAAAATTGCTGAAATTAAACACTTCAAAATTTACTAACAAAATTGAAACCAGAAAATGTGGACTATCCATCAGTTCATTTTTAAACAAAAGCAAAATAACACCTTGTTAATCGGTCAAGAGGCCAATTCATCTGCCAATATACTGGTCTATCACTTTATTTCATACTGCTTCTAAAATAGTGTTCATCGCATAGCTTTTATTTGCTCACATATTCACATTCAGAATAAGACAGAAATGTGCAGTTCATACATAACAGTAATATTGATACCAAGATTTATGAATGAATATCGATCATGTTATACTCGAAGATAGGATTACATTTACAGTATGGTACATATACCATTTATAGATTTCCCTTTGCATGTTAACTTTGACCTCTGCTGTACATAAATCAACATGAGTTACTGGCCTTAATATCCATCTGCCCTAAAGAGTGCAATTAAAGATCTAGAAGTGGTAGGCAAACCTAGATCAATTCAGCTTTTAAGTGACAATTTACACGTAATGGACTTTGCAAATCATGCATTTCCTCACATTTCATAAGGAATAAGACTTGATTGGTCTTAATCACTGTCTCAAATTACCAGTAACAAGTGATGTGATTTAATGAAAGTTCCGCTTGTCTCCTGAAGTCAGAACTCAATACTGTGCTGTTTTAAAAGTGCTTGAAGCCTGGCATTTTCTTGGTCCTGTTGAAACATTAAGCCACATGATATCAAATGACATATTACCACATTTTAAGCAATAGGGTTACGATAGCGGTTTTTAAAAAGAAATCTACTTACAATTTTGGTGTTTTGCTCTTTAAGTTCGTTGATTTCATGAACAAGGTTTTCATTGATCTCTTTCACTTTCTGAACTTTGTGATGGGCACGATTTTTCACTGACATGATGATACCTATGACAGAGTAAACAAGTTTCTCAAAGGAAAAGAGAGGCAAGTATTGTGTGGTGTACACAACTATATATACAATGGCCGCAAAAAAGTATTTGGACAGTTACAGGTGAACTGTAACAGTTTCTATATTTTGTTTTCTAATGCAATGACATTCATACATTTTTAAATGTTTAATTATCCAACTATTTTTCGGTTTACTGTATACCCCCTCCTATTCACACTTCATATATACCAGTTAGTGGAATTATGCCCCCATTAACCCTTACATGCATGTGCGTTTTGCCAAACATTATTACATACTGTTCCTCATGTCATCAGCAACCTGGCACTTACCATTTATGATTCTGGCCACTCTCCACAGCCTGAGCAAGATCAGCAACCCCATGGCATCAAATGCATCTTCCTTTGAGATATAAATAATATCCAGTATGAAGGACACCACCACCACAATTCCATCAAACACCTCGAACTTATGCCGGAAGAACTCCAGACGGTAGGCGTAGATTTTTCCAGACAACTCCACCATGAAGAATGTGAGAAGGGCGAGACTGAGATAGTGAAATACCTGGAATGATGGCAGAAACATTTGGGTGGAGGATTATCACTGACAGTGTCATATTTCTGTTTCACATTGCATCCACTAGCCATAGCTTGGTGTAAAATACATTTTTTTTGCTGAGGGGCATCAGAACTGAACTCACCTGTGGGGCAATTCTGTGATGATCTGCTTCAATGATAGATAAGTCAATAAGCAGCTCACACAGGACGAATACGGCATCCAAAATGACCAGACTCACGACAACAATCTAATCAACAAAAGAACCCAAAACCAAAGTTATTTTCAATGATATCAACATATGGCATAGAAATGGCCTTGTGCCCATGTATGTACAGTTGAAGTCAGAAGTTTACATGCAACTTAGCCAAATACATTTAAACTCAGTTTTTAACAAGTCCTGACATTTTATTGTAGAAAACATTCCCTGTCTTAGGTCAGTTAGGATCACTTTATTTAAAAAATGTGAAATGTCAGAATAGTTATAGCGAGAATGATTTATTTCAGCTTTTATTTATTTTATCTCCTTTATCACATTCATCATATTTGGTAGCATTGCCTTTAAATTGTTTAATTTGTGTCAAACGTTTTGGGTAACCTTCCACAAGCTTCTCACAATATGCTGCTGGAATTTTGGCCCATTCCTTCAGACAGAACTGGTGTAACTGAGACAGGTTTGTAGGCCTCCTTGCTCACACATGCATTTTCAGTTCTGCCCACAAATTTTCTATCGGATTGAGGTCAGGGCTTTGTGATGGCCACTCAATACCTTGACTTTGTTGTCCTTAAGCCATTTTGCCACAACTTTGGAGGTATGCTTGGGGTCATTGTCTATTAAGAAGACCCATTTGTGACTGAGCTTTAACATCCTGGCTGATGTCTTGAGATGTTGCTTCATTATAGCCACATAATTTTCCTTCCTCATGATGCCATCTATTTTGTGAAGTGCACCAGACCCTCCCACAGCGAAGCACCCCCCGACATGATGCTACCACCCCCATTTGGCATTACTTATGGCCAAAAAGTTAATAAGATCATCAGACCAGATGACATTCCTCCAAAAAGTAAGATCTTTGTCCCCATGTGCACTTGCAAACTGTAGTCTGGCTTTTTTATGGTGGTTTTGGATCATAGGATCTTCCTTGCTGAGCAGCCTTTCAGGTTATGTTGATATAGGACTCGTTTTACTGTGGATATATATACTTGTTTACCTGTTTCCTCCAGCATCTTCACAAGGTGCTTTGTTGTTGTTCTGGGATCGATTTGCACTTTTTGCACCAAACTACATTCATCTCTAGGAGACAGAATGCGTCTCCTTCCTGAGCGGTATGATGGCTGTGTGGTCCCATTGTGTTTATACTGATAAACGTGGTACATTCAGGCATTTGGAAATTGCTCCCAAGGATGAACCAGACTTGTGGAGTTTCATAATTTCTTTTCTGAGGTCTTGGCTGATTTCTTTTTATTTTCCCTTGATGTCAAGCAAAGAGGCAGTGAGTTTGAAGGTAGGTCTTAAAATACATCCACAGGTACACCTCCAATTGACTCCAATTAGCCTATCAGATAATTAGATAATTGCCTAAATGCTTGACATAATTTTCTGGAATTTTCCAAGTTGCTTAAAGGCACAGTAAACTTAGTGAATGTAAACTTCTGACCCACTGGAATTGTGATATAGTCAATTAAAAGTGAAACAATCTGTCTGTAAACAACTGTTGGAAAAATTACCCTTGTCACGTACAAAGTAGATGTCCTAAACGACTTGCCAAAACCATAGTCTGCTAATATGAAATCTGTGGAGAGGTTAAAAAAAATGTGTTTTAATGACTCAAGCCCAAGTGTATGTAAATTTCTGACTTCAACTGTACAATGGGGTCCAAAGTTAGAGACCACAACTGCTTCTATTTTACATTCTTCCAATGTGAGAAACCTAATGATTCATGACACACAAATAGATGTACAGTACATATCAATACAATTCATGTTCAGATTAACATTTTTTTATTGACTCCTATATTAACACATAAAAGCAAGAACATATACAAACAGAATCAATACTTAACCCATCTATTACTACCCCCCCCCCCAGTCCCACCCATAAGAACGGCCCAGTGGTCCCACATAATTATAGACATACAAAAACAGTATAATAAAGTAAATAAAATAATCACACACATAACCTCTACATCTCTCTCTCTCCACTGTCCCTCCCCAAGAGCCCTCCAAAAATGGCAAATATCTGCCCCACTTTCCCATGAACAAATACAAATTACCCAATCCTCTAGATTCCCCTTTTCAAACGCTGCCACCCACCCCATCTCTGCACACCACTCCGGAAGTTATGCTGCTCCATTGGACTTCCATGTCCTTAAAATGACTTGTCAGTCAATCATAAAACTTGTCAAAACCCAATTTTTTTAAATATAAATTTGTCCCAAATTTATGACTGATCCGTTGCCCAAAATACAAAGTATGGGGAAAAGCAATACTTGAGAGCCCAAAACGTCAAACAAATAACCTTGTACCTTCATCCAAAAATCTTGAATCTTAACACACCCCCAAAAGGCATTAGTTGTGTCTCCAACTTCTGATTGGCAATGCCAGCAGGTGGGTGTGTCTTTAAGACCAAGCCTATATAATCTAGAGAGGGTCCAATAAAGTAAAATCTTAAATTGCATATGGTGAACACTTGCATCTCTAGATGCAGACTTGACATTTTTTTTAGAATCCTAGTCCACATTTATTCCTCCAACACCAAATTTAATAATTTTTCCCATAATCTCTTAATAGAGGTTAAAGCTCCGTCCCCCAGACTCTGAATTAGCAGGAAGTAATGCACTGATGCCTCATGACCTTTTCCAAAACAGTAATCACTACTCCCAAAGCAACTGTTGCTTTAGGGGATGTGTGCTACTCCCAAAAACTGTAAATACCTATAAAACTGAGATCTGGGAATCCCAAATTGATGACCCAAATTCTCAAAACACCTCAACACTCCACTCTCATACAGGTCGCCGAGTGCAACAACCCCCTCACAATCCACCCTGACCAACAGAAAGGGGACTTATTGATACACAACTATTTAGCACTAGACGGAACACTTGTATTAAAATGAATCGGAGAAATTGGAACACACAATATGGCAGATATAGAATTATAGCAAGTCAGGTCAGGTCAGGTCACTCGGCGGCCATCTTTGGAAACCTCATGGGGAGCTATTTTTCTAGGTAAACAAGTGGCGTGCCAAGGCAGCTCCTATCTACTTGAATGGAGAAAG
>JAVLUX010000125.1:8665000-8825000 GCA_032164185.1 Moxostoma hubbsi
AGCAAAAGTAGGGAGAGAAATGGTTTTTCTAGTTATTGTTTTAGTAGCCTACACGACAAGAATGTCCCAGTAAGGATGCCCGAATAAGGGGCAGTTCAGACCGAACACGTTTTTGCGCTAAAAACAAAACAATAGCAGCGTAGCGAATAGATGTGAACACAGGTGTCTCGTGGTGCGTTAACAGCGTCTAAATTACGCGGCGCACGTGCGCAAGACGCTGGAGACAGGGAAAAAAACAGCAAGTCGCGACACAATGGTCAAATACGGACGCAAAAACGCGTATACAAGCTAATTAATGTAAAACGTAGAAGTTATTACTCTACAAATTGAGCCACAGAGAAAAAATATTAAAGCAGAACTTGATGAAAGCAAACGCGACGGAATAAGTGCATGTCATTTCTCTGCAACGGCGGATCAATTCAGGTTCATGGGCAAAGAAACGCGTGCGGGGCGTCAGGAGCGTGTCCGCTTTGGCTGCAGGTAACAACGCATCCTTTATGTGCGGACTGGAGGCGGAGGCAGTTTTGGGGTGGGGTGGGGTGGACCAGAGGATCCGGTTTCGCCGGGAGAGAAACACACAGTGGTTCACCGCTCCTCCGCACACACTTCACCGCATGCTGTACCATCACCATCACACAACGCGCAGTTTTGGAGGAGACATGGGCACTGAGACATGCTGAGACACTGGAGATAGTTCTTCTCTATTATGACGGTAAGCCATATTCCTTACATTCCTTAGATTGAAGTAGCCTATAATAGCATTAGATGTTTATAGGGATGGTGGTCCATATAATAATCATTTCAATAACTGTTGAATACTGTTATAAACAGTAATTGAATGGTATGGTAAAATATGAGACGACTAGTTACAAGAAGTTGACAAAAGGCCTTTAAGGAAAGATCAGAGTTCAATACAATACTATCGACAGCATTTGTATCATAATGTAGATTATAACAAAAATTATAAATATTAATAAATAAAATAATAAATCAACTCACCCCTCCTTTAAAAAAAAACAACAAAAAAAAACTGTGTGACAATGAAAATGAATTGGGGCCAGTGTGTAAATATTAAGACGCAAACAATAAAGCCTACGATTTAACACGATTTTAGTGCGATAAAATCACTTACTATGTAAAGTTATTAGCATGTGTCATTTTACAATTTTGTTGCCATGACGACGTATTGCCATAAACACTTTAATCTCGACGAATTAAACAACTTTACAGCAAATACATTTGTGTGGTAATGTAGGCTGTTGAATATAAATAAGAGGAGTGACTGTGTTAGCAGCGTTCCCACCCTCATTTGGCGGTGAACGGGACCGCACACCTGTTGATCATTTGATTAATGCGATCGTGAGTTATAAAGCTGGTATGTTTCTTGTGTTGGGGAGGGGTTTTTCTTTGTGTGTTTGAGACTGTTGAGCTCCAAACCTAACGCTGCCGTGCTGGGACGTGGGTCGTCTATTGTCGTATATCGTGCATGCAAGTACATTGGGAGGGACAATTTGATGGCGGAGTAATTCGGGTGCGGCCGTCCTGGATGTTTATCCGAGCAGGGTACCCACGTCCGGTAGCAGGTAAGGAGGCCAGCAGTCTGGATTTAAGGTATTTTAACTGTCTGATTTAATGTTTGATTTGTTGTGATATCTTTTGCCGGGGTGCAAGGTCTAGTTAGTATTAACCAGTGGTCCCCGGCGCTTGTATTTGTGTGTGTATGTCATTCAGTGGGGGTATGAGAGCAGGTTATTCTCTTGATTTCCATGCTTCACCACTGTAGTGAATCAACGACAGTTATGTATTCAGCTTGATTGGTATTCCTGGTATGTACCTTTTTGATATTTTGTGTGGTGTGTATTTATTGTAAGGTATTTATGAATTTGTGTGCTGGAAATGTACTGAGTTGCTGTGTATTGGGTGATTACTTAACTTATTAATTAAATGCATGTGGGACAAAAGGGTTTTTTGAAACCCCTGCTGAAAATTAATTGGTATGTTGATAGCCTTGCAGTTATAAGCCTGTTAACTTGTGTTTGAATGTCTAGACAATTTAAGGCTTTAAATATATCATGCATGTATTATGATGGTTCTTAGCCTGCTTCTCCCTACTGTGTTTTAACTTATGACAGTTTGTATAAATAAAATTGTTATATATATATTTGAAACAAGTCTTGGTCAGTGAAGCATTTTTCTTGGTTGCTGATGCCCACCCAAAATTACTTGTCCTGTAAAGAACCTGTAAACGAGTCTTATTCTGACTCTATGTCCTGTTACAGTAATCAACATTATGTCACAAATGCTGTCGATTTATCTTTGTATTGAACCCGGAATATTCCTTTAAATGGCAGTTCCCGTTGTGACAACTTCCTCTATGCATTGTGACAACATGCACCACTACTAGTGTGTTAAATTCAGATGCAATATCGGTGGAATATATATATATATATATATATATATATATACTGCTCTTCTAGCAGCATTACATCATATTGCAATCTGTTTTTTTAAGGATAGTCATAACAACATTGGCATAAGTGGTTTGAGTTCATGTTATACCTGGGGATTCTGTTGAGGAGATTGTTATGGTGATAAGATTTTTTTTTGTTATTGTATTTTGTTTGTGTTAAAAATCATAATTAAAATGACTTTTGGTTTAGTAGTAATAGTATATTTGCGTGCTATTCTGAACATACTATGCTATTGCTTACTACATACTGCGCAGAATATATTGTACTGCTTGCAATTTTTATGAATTTGAATCAGATTGCAATATGCAACAATAAACATTTCGAACAGTAGCATGCTACATTGTTGTCAAATGTTGCATATTTAATTCAGCAAGTGTAGTCCAGTTATCGTCTCAGAAATAAATTAGGTTATTTCGCATTTTAATCCAAGTTAGAGTTAAAAATGTTAGTCTGACTGCTTTTGGCAGTCTGATCAAATAATGACTCATCGAATCACTTCATTCATCACACTGAAAATGGACTGGAAATTTAGTAAAATCGTTCCCTCAATTGAATTGGGTAATGGTGTCTCAAAACTTGTGTAATTAAGTTCACTTAACTTGGTGTTCATATTGAACTTAACTATTTAAGTTTAGGTAACTAGATGCAAGTAGACTTATCTCAAATTTACAATATAAATATTGCTGTTTTTACTTAATAAATTTAACAGAATGGACTCAAATTTGGGTGACAATAACACAGCTTAACTGATTCTAGATCAATCATTAAATAATTTTTTTTCTCCACAGAAATGCACAAATACCTGTAGTTCAGTTGCACATGTACAAAGTGAGGTGAAACAGTGACACCAGACAGCGGGTTATTGCGAGAAAACAGTGTTCCCTTTTACATGCTGTAACGTGGTGGTGATCGCTTAGGATCTATTTGCAGCTTCGTTAAATGAAGACAAGGAAGAAATTAATACAAAAAACATGGAAGAATACAAAAAACGAAATATATAAATTAATGCTACAGCTTAACATACGAACAAGAACTGGCAATGAGTGAAGGAAACAAGAGGGTATATATACACAGATGAATAATGAGGGATCAGGGAAAAGCTGTGGAAGATGGAGGGAAGGTGAGTGTAATCAAAAAGGTGCATACTGGCAAATGTAGTCCGTGAACAAGGAGAAAACAACAGTTATTAAACTGAACTGAAGGTGAGTGAAAAACACAAAACCCAGACAAGACCAGGGGAGAGGAGGCCACAGAGTTTTTCTTTTAGGAAGGGTGACAAAACTCCAGGGTGAATGGACAGAGAGTCTGCAGGCCTAGGAGGAGGATCAGGGGGGCAGGACAGAGCTGGCAGAGGGTCAGGAGGTTTAGGAGGAGGATCAAGTTTGGAGATGGCTGTGGAAGGCTTGGAGGAAGGGAAGGAGGATTTAGGAAGTGGAGCCAAAGGAGACTCAGGAGGTGAAGCCGTAGGAGAATCGGGAGGTGGAGATGTAGGTGGTGGAACCGTAGGAGGCTCAGGAGGCGGAGCTGGAGAACCTGAAGACAAGAGTGTAGCCGAAGACTGGAAGGACTAGGGTTGAGCCAGAGGCTCAGAGGACCAAAACAGCGGCAGAGGCTCGGAGGACCAAGGCGGAGCTGGGGGATCGGAAGTCTGAGGTGGAGCCGGTGGGACTGAGGATCAAGGCGGAGCCATAGGGATGGAGGTCCCCGGTGGAGCCGGAGGATCGGAGAGCCAAGGCGTCTCTGGAGGATCGGGGAGCCAAGGTTTCTCTGGAGGATCGGAGAGCCAAGGGGTCTACGGAGGATCGTAGAGCCTAGGTGGATTCAGGTGACCGACAGACCAAGGCGGAGCTGGAGGGACAAGGAACCCCGGTGGATGCGATAGGCTGGAAGACCACAGTGGAGATGAGGAATCGTAGAGCCGAGGTGATGTCAAGGGATCAGAGGGCCAAGGTGGAGTTCAGGGCCAGTGGAGGAGGAAGGGCTAAGGTACAGAACGGAACCTGGGTGTCCCTGATGCTGGACAGAACTAGAGTAGAAAAGCTGGATGTAACTAGTGGAGCAGAAGGGCTGGACGGGACCAGCGGAGGAGGAAGGGTACTCTAGGTGGGCACGAGGGCGGGAACCAGCTCCAGAGCTAACAGCTCAGCGAGTGCTGGCTCTGGAACAGACAAGGCTTGCAAAGCTGGCTCTGGGATGGACGAGGCTTGCAATGCTGGCTCTGGGATGGACGAGGCTTGCAACGCAGGCTTTGGGATGGACGAGGCATGCAACGCTGCCTCTGGGATGGATGAGTTTTCAAGAACTAGCTTGTTGACCATGGTAGGCATGGGCATTGGCTCGTTGGCCATGGTAGGTGTGGGCATTTGCTCGTTGACTGTGGCAAGTGAGGTCATTGGCCATCGAAGGCCAGGCGGGCGAAGCTGTGGAAGGCCAGGAGGGCGTGGCCGTGGAAGTGACGGCCACCCGGGGAGTATTCACTGTAGGGGGAGAATTAATATCCTCTTTATCTTCCCCTACAGTTATAAGTGAGCCACATAATTTGAGAGCCAAATCCATGTACTCACATAAAGTCCAGTGAGGATCAGCCTTGAGCATCTGTGCCCTTAATGATTCATTTAGACCAGCTCTGAAAAATTACATCAGAGTGCAGTCATCATACTGCACCACATTTGCAAGCTCAATTAACTCAATGACATGATCCTTTAATGGATGGTCCTCTTGAGTGAGGAGGAGTATTTGTACAGCCGCTAGATCCATTTGTAGGTCAGTTCTTCTGTAACGTGGTGGTGGTGATCTTTTAGAGAAGAGGCTTAGGATCTAAACGCAACCTTGTTTAATGAAGACAAGGAAGAAGGTAATACAATAAACATGGAAGAGTACAAAATAACGAAATATATACATTAACGCTACAGCTTACTGTAAAACAGATCAAGGTCACGGGCAAGGAAGAGGCGAGAAACCAGCTTGACATATAACTTAAAGGTTTAATGAGGAACTCAAAATACAAACAGATAAGATAACGGACATGTCCGTGAACGATCTCTCTCTCTCTTGCATCGCCGTCCGCGAGTGGCCTTTATCCCTCTTGACGGCTTAATTAGCCTAATACGGGACCGGGCGTGTGTAATCACGCCCCGGTCCCGCCCTCCGCCATGCCACACTTACATTAAGAGCAAGAACTAACAATGAGTGAAGGAATCAAGAGGGTATATATACACACAGATTAATAATAAGGGAACAGGGAACCACTGTGGAAGATGGAGGGCTGGTGAGTGTAATCAAAAAGGTGCATACTGGCAAATGTTGTCAATGAACAAGGGGAAAACTAAACAGTCTCTGAACTGAAATGAATGTGATGGAAAAACACAAGGCAGTTCATGAAAAGCACTGTTTAAGCGGTGTTCTCTTTACCCCTGTATACATACTGCTCAGTCAGTAGGCAGCTTTCTCCACAGCAACATAATTTTCTGTGATGCTTGTGTAAATAACGCACATGGTGCTAAATCCCTGGAATAAACTGTTTTCTTAAGTGCATGTAAACGTAAACACTGTTAACAGGGTCCAATTTGACCAAAGGAGACACAAATCACACTAATGATGACATCACATGAAACAACTATTTGCAACAAAACAACATAAATAATACTACAAAAGAGCTAAAACCTACAAAACTTGACATTTCAAGTAATGTTTAATTGAGACGGCTTGATTTTTCCAGTAATTACAACATTAGGGTTTACATTAGGTCATTAGGGTATTCTCGGATACACACAGAAAATATGAATAGGTACTATATACTGAAGAAATAGTATGGTAGTATGTCACTCCAAACATAGCTGGTTTTAGATTTGGAATCCAATATGGCTAAATCCTTGTAGTACTGGACTGGACCCAATGTTGGATCTGTCCTCTGGATGAATAAAGAGCTGCTTGTTGGACAAATGGGCAGCTTTTCTTTGTTCCCGTTTCTATGTTCAAGAACATATTTGTGTTTTATAAAGATTTCAAGCTTTAGAAAATATTTTCATGGTTTTGCAGTTGAACAAGTACCCTCAAATGTTGGCACAAATGTGGGAAACATAGTGTGTGGCTACATGGAAATCATACAGTATGTCAACAGTCATTGTTAGACATTTGATTTTTTTTTTTACTCCCTGTACCCAGTTAGTTCTTCCACACTCTCAATGAAAGCTGCTGTTTGATGCTTTTTATATAGAGATAGATTGTCTATATGCTCTATTAAAACATTTTTGTCTTGTTTGGAAGTCAGTTCTGAATTACAGGTCCATAAATATTGTCCTTCTAAGACTGCATCGAATGGCAACAAGTGCCCTCTAATTTTCCTGTTTTGAGGGTGTATTGTTCAGTTCTTTTGGCTGTGGTTGATACAGTAAATATGAAGTGGCTTGAATTAAGAGGCAATTGGGTGTTGAAAATGTTAAGTTGAAGGAGGTGCAGATGAATGAGAGACCGTTGTGTGTTTTGAAAGTGCTGAGATAATCTGGGGCATTGGTCATGAGTATGAATGAGCGTTGTATGTGAACGGGTGTGTTTAACAACAGGGGAAGGTTAGGGAACTACTAATAACAATAAACCCTTTTTATCCAAAAAAAGAAAATTCTGTCATAGTTTCCTCACCCTGATGTCATTCCAAACATGTGTAACTTTCTTTTGCGGAGCACAAAAAGAAACATTTAGCCTACTGAATATTCCATCAGTATGCATTCCAACAATGATAAAGCTTAAAAGGACCCCAAAGTATCTTAAAAGTAGTCCATATGACTCATGCGAACGAATGGAGTAGGTATTGGTGAAAAACATTCCGAAATGTAAGTAATTTACAGGGAAAATCTTGATGTCGATTGCGTGTTCACGAGCGCTATGAGAGAAACTCGTTCATAGTGACTCATGTGTTTACGTGAGAACATATATTTTTCGACGCAAGTTCTGGCGTGAACACTGTGAACAAGCTTCTCTTAAAAAAGTTGGTCACTGGTAAAACATCAACTAAAATACAATATATATATATATATATATATATATATATATATATATATATATATTGTATTTGCCATGTTTCCATTGATTGTGGTATAAATATTGGGGGTGGGGACATTGTGTCAAATGAAGTGACACAAGGGGTCTTCCTTGGGATCCTCGCGTACCTCTGAACTTGAGAAAAGGCCAATGAGAAATTGGCAGACAGAATTTGCGTGTCCCATCCCCAGACATACGGGTAGAAAGGGAAGCGGGCATGCCAAGTACAGAGCACCTGTGGCTCGTAGTGGGTCTGGACGTGAATTGCTCCGCTGAATTCACAGGCCAGAAGGCTAGGGAGGAGAACATCTAGGAAGCGATGCTTAGTGGCTAACCTGGGAGAGAAGGTGCACTGGATCAACTTGGTGAAGGGTGCTGTGTGCAAGCGAAACACCTGGTCGGCTGTTCCACATTACCGAGTTCTACCGGCTCGGACCTGACAAAACACGGGACGAGACCGACTCAACCCTGAGATTGTAAAATCTCTCAGAGGTATTGGGTGTTGCCCAGCCCGCTGCTCTGCAGATATCTACTAGGGAGGTGCCGTTGGCCAGTGCTCACGAGGATGCCACACTTCTCATTGAGTGTGCTTGAAACCTCAAGGGGGTGGGCACGGTCTGAGTCTGGAAGGCCAAGGAAATCGCGTCGTCGACCCAGCGGGCAGCCTCAGTCTGGAGACGCCGTTCCCTTTCCACCATCCGCCGAAGCAGACAAAGAACTGCTCAGAACATCTAGAGCTCTGCGTGCGGTCCAAATAGATATACGTAAAGCACGTACCTGACCCGCGAACCAATCTAGCTGTCGAACGCAGGCAAGAATCTACGTGAGCATTTTGAATGGGAGTTTTGCAAGGCCCGGTTTAGACCTCGCAGGTTCAAGATAGGTCACAACCTGCCACCTTTTTTTGGGTATGATGAAGTAAGGGCTATAAAAACCCTTCTTCATCTCGGCTGGAGGGAAGGGCTCTATCGCGATCCTTGAGAAGCAGAGTTGTGATCTCTGCCCGTAAAGTGCTGGCTTTTTCAGCGCGTACGGAGGTGGAGTGAATACTGCCGAATCAAGGTGGAAGCCGGGTGAACTGAATTGCGTAGCCGTGTCGGATGGTCCTGGCCAACCAGCGCGACATGTTGGGTAGCGAAAGCCACGGATCCAAACCTCATGCAAGGGGCTTCGACGTACCGGTTGGGGCTTCATGGCAGGGTGAGCATGTAACAGCGCGTCGGGAGGCAGAAGAGCGTCCCGAGGCTTGGGTTCTGAGAAAAGACTCAAAGCACTTACCTTGCTCCGCGCACCCGGCAGGGGGTGGGTTAGAGACTGAGGAAGAGGTCCTGGAAAGGCATCTTCGGAACTCGTCAGTGCTGGCTTGCCGGAGCTGAGCAGCCGCTGGTCCGGAGGCGAGGGAGCTGCATCCGGGGAGCCGGGACTGTAGAGTTTTGGGGCCGGGGTGCCGTGAGAGCGGCACACACTGGCTGGATGACCCAGGGAGTGGGGAAATCGCTCTTTAATTGAGAATGTGGGTACCGCAGCCCAAAGGTGGTGCAGCAAATGAAACAAGGATTCTCCTCCCGGCCCTCCACTGGGGGACGGAGTGGTCTTTGTACCAGCTCCAGAGCGAACATCTGAATGCCTGGGCTGCCTGTCTCAGGAGCACTTCTGAGCTTTCCTGGTCCTGAAAGCGGTCCTGGAGATGGGGGGCATCCACCTGCGAGGTGCTTGACGCTGGGGCTGAGAGCTGAGCCCGGGTTGAGGCGGAGCTACCTGTTGTTTAGCCGCAGGGGGACGCCCTTGGCGAGCAGGTGGGGTGCTGGTGCACTGGTTTGGTGACACCGCGGCATGATGTGGGATATCGCCTCCATCTGCTTCTTCACTGGCAAAAACTGCTGGGTAAAGTCATCGACGGTGTCGCCAAAGAGGCCAAGCTGGGAGACGGTGGCATTGAGAAAGTGTGCCTTGTCAACATCATGCATCTCGACCATGTTCAAGCAGAGGAGACGCCATCGCCCACCCGAGTGCCTGTGCTGTGACCTTCGTGGCTCTGAGAGCGAGGTCTGTGGCAGAGCACAGTTCCTGCAGCACGTTGAGGTAGGGACTACCCAGGTGCAGATCTTTGAGTGCTTTGGCTTGGTGGACTGCAGGAGAGCCATGGCATGCAGGGTGGAGGCAGCCTGTCCGGTGGCACTGTATGCTTTCGAGGTCAGTGATGACGTCATCCTACAGGCTCTGGAGGGGAGTACGGGGCGGTCCCGCCAGGCAAAGGCGTTCTCGGAACACAGGTGGATCGCAACTGCTCTGTCCACCCGTGGGCCCTCTGTGTACCCGTGGGCCACCCCGCCATCCAGGGTAGTGAGAGCGGATGAGCAGAGGGGTTGGTTCCAGGCAGTAAAAGGTGCCCTCCATGACCGCACCAGCTCATCATCTACTTCCGAGAAGAAAGGCCCAGACGAGTCATCAGCATCAGATGCCGATGTGATGCTCTCCAATGCAGCGGCAATGTCGTCATTCAGTTCCGGGGGCTCAAGGGAGAATGCCGGCTGGCCACGAGGCGAGCCACACTCATCCCAAGCTCAGACGGAAGCAAGCGAGCGTGCAAGGGGGCGGGTGGTTAATGGGGATTTGCCTGTGAATCCAAGCCCGTCGTCATCCCCAAATCGCCTTCATCGCCAGCTGGGTCATCCTCAATCCTGTGGAAAGAAGGAATGACGCGAGGGCGGCTGAAGTGGCTTTCTCTCGTGAGGAAAGGAAGCCGTGACCACAACGTTGCCATGGCTATGTTCTCTCACTGAGAACATGAACCATTCATAAAACGCTGCCTGCGTGTGATTGAAGCCCAGGCATGCGAGGCAGCTTTTATGACTGTCAGAAGTGGAGAGAAATCGACCGCATCCAGGAACAACACAGAGGCAGAAAGACATCTGTAAAAAGAGGCATCCTGAAATGGACGTTCAACGCCTGCTGTGTATTGCTCTTTTATGAGTGAAAACTCAAACTCTTTTAGAGAAAAAAACTCTTTTATATAGTATAAAGTAGTCTCAGTCACCATTCACTGTCATTGCAACTTGTTCCATTCAATGAAAGTGAATGGTGACTGAAACTCCCTAATATCTCTTTTTAATATCCACTGAAATAAGAAAGTCATACAGGTTTGCAAACTGCATCAAGGTAAGTGATGACAATTAGAATTTTGTGTAAAATATCTCAAGTAAAGTCAAAACTTGTCAGTTACCTTAAAAATGGCTGTTTAAAGTTGACAAGATGTATTGAAAATGTTAACAGATTAAATTATTAAAGAGAACTGTGCTGCATAATTAGTTATGATATATATTGAATACAGATTATATACAAATATAATATATATATATATATATACACTCACCTAAAGGATTATTAGGAACACCTGTTCAATTTCTCATTAATGCAGTTATCTAATCAACCAATCACATGGCAGTTGCTTCAATGCATTTAGGGGTGTGGTCCTGGTCAAGACAATCTCCTGAACTCCAAACTGAATGTCAGAATGGGAAAGAAAGGTGATTTAAGCAATTTTGAGCGTGGCATGGTTGTTGGTGCCAGACGGGCCGGTCTGAGTATTTCACAATCTGCTCAGTTACTGGGATTTTCACGCACAACCATTTCTAGGGTTTACAAAGAATGGTGTGAAAAGGGAAAAACATCCAGTATACGGCAGTCCTGTGGGCAAAAATGCCTTGTTGATGCTAGAGGTCAGAGGAGAATGGGCCGACTGATTCAAGCTGATAGAAGAGCAACTTTGACTGAAATAACCACTCGTTACAACCGAGGTATGCAGCAAAGCATTTGTGAAGCCACAACACGCACAACCTTGAGGCGGATGGGCTACAACAGCAGAAGACCCCACCGGGTACCACTCATCTCCACTACAAATAGGAAAAAGAGGCTACAATTTGCAAGAGCTCACCAAAATTGGACAGTTGAAGACTGGAAAAATGTTGCCTGGTCTGATGAGTCTCGATTTCTGTTGAGACATTCAGATGGTAGAGTCAGAATTTGGCGTAAACAGAATGAGAACATGGATCCATCATGCCTTGTTACCACTGTGCAGGCTGCTGGTGGTGGTGGTGTAATGGTGTGGGGGATGTTTTCTTGGCACACTTTAGGCCCCTTAGTGCCATGTTTGTATCGTTTAAATGCCACGGCCTACCTGAGCATTGTTTCTGACCATGTCCATCCCTTTATGGCCACCATGTACCCATCCTCTGATGGCTATTTCCAGCAGGATAATGCACCATGTCACAAAGCTCGAATCATTTCAAATTGGTTTCTTGAACATGACAATGAGTTCACTGTACTAAAATGGCCCACACAGTCACCAGATCTCAACCCAATAGAGCATCTTTGGGATGTGGTGGAACGGGAGCTTCGTGCCCTGGATGTGCATCCCACAAATCAACTGCAAGATGCTATCCTATCAATATGGGCCAACATTTCTAAAGAATGCTTTCAGCACCTTGTTGAATCAATGCCACGTAGAATTAAGGCAGTTCTGAAGGCGAAAGGGGGTCAAACACAGTATTAGTATGGTGCTCCTAATAATCCTTTAGGTGAGTGTATATATATATATATATATATATATATATATATATATATATATATATATATATATATATATATATATATAATTATATGAATATTATAATATTAAAAAAATTATATTATTATTGTTTTGCATATTATTACAAATATTTTAAAATTGACTGATTCAGATGGCAGAGAAAATGCATGTATATGTTAGATCTATAGAGATGGAGATGAGTGATGTAACAGGTGTAACTCTGCAGCTGAGTAGTTCTGTTAGCTTTACAATTATTGTGAAAGGTAATGTAAAATAAGGAAGCGCCACGAAAGGGGTCAAAAGACCGCTCCAACCTCGAGCGCTTGCAAAATGCAACTTTGACAGCTTTGTTGATTGTAAGCAGGAGCGATAGTGTTAGCGCATCGCTTGCTTACAGAGATGCAGAATTAACATTTCGAATTTATGGGTTTATGAAGGTTTATGCATGTGTAACATTGTAAGTTCATTAAAAATACACTCCCCTGCACGCTCTCATACTACATTCAAGTGTCAGCTGATAAATAATGGATGCATGAGAGAGAGAGAGAGAGAGAGAGATGATATGCATATTCTGCTGTTTTAAGCATCTCCTCTATTCACACACCAAAATTTAAGAACTCAGCAAATGAAATTTAAGACTTCTTGTAATTTATTTAAGATATTTAAGACTTTTTTTGGCCTTACATTTTAAAAAGTAAATTTAAAGCTTTTTAAGTCTTTTTAAGGACTTGCAGTTACCCTGTTAATGGGAAAGCTATACTTAAGCTAACTTTAAGTATATTAAATGTCATTAAAATGATGTAACGGCACCTTTCCAGATATAGTCAAGTCCTGGTCGATAAAATCAAGTCTATATACAGTATATACTGTATGTATACAACATTAAAACCACTTGGCTAATATTGTGTAGGTCCCCCTCATGCCGCCAAACGGTGCCAACTCTCACACAATTGTACAGTTAAAGAAATACCTTGCAAAAATCAAATGGGTTGAACTAAAAAGTTTAAAACTGTTGTTAGGTCACACTACATGTTCCATTCACTCCCATTTAAACACATAAAAAGTATTGCGAGAGATCGGAAACACAAACGTATGCGTTTAGATTTTGCATTCCACTGCATACAAAAATTCAAGTTTGGTGAAATCTCACCAACGAATCTGGATGATGAGAGGATGTGTGACCAATTAGAAGAACGAAAAACAATTGAACAAGTCGTCAAAAGGCTAAAAGAAGCGGGCTTTATTCAAGCCTGTGTGCAATGGAATCACAGGACAAAGAAGATAAATGGACAGAGCGGTCAAATAATTGATTGCGCAGTGTCTCGTGGGCACTTGCTCTGATGGATGAAGACTGTAGCTTGACTCTGCAAAAACCTACTGTAGCTCCATTATAATTGAACATGTAAACTGTTTCATGTTGACCTTAAAGGCTGGCCAGATGGTAGGCATGATCTAGGCTGGGCATGAAGTGATCCAACATAATTAAGAGGAATGAGATTTACCTGAGGCCTTGAAGGACATCAAAGAGCCCTTTCTCTCTCTCTACCTCTCCCACATTCCCTGTTCGTACACTGTTTTCCTTCAATCCCCACAAACTTTCTCTCTCTCCCCCTGTGTTTTCCCTAAACAGAACACAAGCAACACCTGGAATCGCTTTCTCTGGTGTCCTCCCTCTAATATAGCAGTAAAACAGCAGGGATTGACTTGGCTTATGTGCCTGTGGACTCTTGCTCTCTTTTTCTCTATCCGGATATCGTACCTTGTTCATTTAGCTGTTTCAGGCAGTTTCTCTTCATAGACATCTCTCAAACCTCAAGGGAATTTTGATGACATCTTTCAGCGAAGAAGAAGTGGAGAACAGATACAGGAATGGTAAAATTACAGCACCAGGTGCTGTCTGTGAGTAGAATAGACTTGCAGTAAATGATTTCACACGGGATGTTGCGATTCTCCAATATTCTTTGGTTACTCAATCACAATGTTGAATGCAAGACATCTATTATTTAATATATATGCATTGGCAGTTGAAGGGAAAGTGGTGAACTGGGAGTTTTTATAATTTATGAACCCTAAAATGTGAAGCTTCTTTACGTTTCCTGTCATTTATTGCTTCAGGCATCTGGTGCAGTTTAATTTAATGAGAGACCAATAGGAAGCCCATTCTGGCACCTATGCCCCATGGACACAGGAAGTGGTTTAAGAGAACAAAACTCTTTAGAGCATGTTGAAGGTCTGTTTCCCATGCTCTTATGCTAGAAACGTAGTACAGATGTTTTGATTGTTGTTGATTATTTTTTTTTTTATGAGCAATTATTCAAGTAAGCATTTTTTTAATTAGTGGCTAACTCATGCAAATGTAGTATTTCGCTAGCTGGAGATCAAAGGGATTTGATATAAAGGCACAGCCCCACTTAGCAGGGAACGTTCCAACTACTTTGGCTAATGTTATGTAAAGGTTTGGAACATTTTAATGGAACCTACGTATTACATTATTATTATTCATTAAAAGTTCTCACTATGTTAGGAGAAAATGCTCTTAGTGCAATATTTTGTTACATCCTTTAAAGCTGTAATGTAAAACTTTTTCGGTATTAAAATACTTTATCTTATCCAAGCTTAATATGCAGAGATGACTATAATGAGCTATTTAAAGGTTAATTTTGACAAAAAAACTGTAAACAGTGTGTCTCTGTGGGCAAAATGCCTCTGCTTGTTTTGTATGACCCATCCAGGCTGACACAACAACATTGACTCAACCAGTGGTGTGAGTTGGGGCGTGACTATCTGTTTGTTCGAACATTAGCAGACAGGGGGCATTTTCAGAAGGCCATTTGAAAACATTGCTAATTTTTACAGTCCTGTTCAGTGGCGCAGAATATACACACTTCATATAAGCTAAAATTTTTTATATTTCTTTCTGAAAGAAGTTGACAAAATAAGGTTTTAGGAAGTTTTCAAGTTTTCAGGAATGTTATGCAAACCTAAATAATGTTCTGCTTATATAAAGAAAACAAAAAATGCTTATGATCCTACAACCGCAATGTAATGTTTGGAAAAGTCAGAGATGTTCACAAGTCTTTCTCTGAAGTCCGAGTCGAGTCTGATGTCATTAAGCTGGAGTCCGAGTCAAGTCTGATGTCATTAAGCTGGAGTCCGAGTCAAGTCTGATGTCTTTAAGCTGGAGTCCGAGTCAAGTCTGATGTCATTAAGCTGGAATCCGAGTCAAGTCTGATGTCTTTAAGCTGGAGTCCGAGTCAAGTCTGATGTCATTAAGCTGGAATCCGAGTCAAGTCTGATGTCT
Source organism: Moxostoma hubbsi (assembly GCA_032164185.1). Lineage (NCBI taxonomy): Eukaryota > Metazoa > Chordata > Actinopteri > Cypriniformes > Catostomidae > Moxostoma > Moxostoma hubbsi. The sequence goes on from JAVLUX010000125.1 coordinate 8,680,398, forward strand.
TTAAGCTGGAGTCCGAGTCAAGTCTGATGTCTTTAAACTGGAGTCCGTGTCAAGTCTGATGTCTTTAAACTGGAGTCCGAGTCAAGTCTGATGTCTTTAAACTGGAGTCCAAGTCAAGTCTGATGTCTTTAAACTGGAGTCCGAGTCAAGTCTGATGTCTTTAAACTGGAGTCCGTGTCAAGTCTGATGTCTTTAAACTGGAGTCCGAGTCAAGTCTGATGTCTTTAAACTGGAGTCCAAGTCAAGTCTGATGTCTTTAAACTGGAGTCCGAGTCAAGTCTGATGTCTTTAAACTGGAGTCCGTGTCAAGTCTGATGTCTTTAAACTGGAGTCCGAGTCAAGTCTGATGTCTTTAAACTGGAGTCCGAGTCAAGTCTGATGTCTTTAAACTGGAGTCCGAGTCAAGTCTGATGTCATTAAGCTGGAGTCCGAGTCGAGTCTGATGTTTTTAAGCTGGAGTCCGAGTCAAGTCTGATGTCTTTAAGCTGGAGTCGAGTCAAGTCTCGTCTTTCGTCACGAGTCCAAGTCGAGTCTCAAGTCACTAAACGTTTAATCTTTAATATATATTTTTATTTTATTTTTTTAAATACTCTACTTAGTGTTGATGTAGGGCTTCTGCTTTGCATAGTAAAGTCTTAACTTGCATCTGTGGATGCAGCGGCAAGTGATGTTGACTAACAAAGGTTACTAAAGTAAAGCCCATGTTCATGATATCCATTACAGATGAATGATGTTCTTTCAAACAGTGATGTCAGAGGGATCAGAGATCACAAGCATTCAGAAGTGTTTTTTGTCTGACCCATTACGCACTGAGATTTCACCAGATTCCTTGAAACTTTTAACTATATAGTGCACTGTAGATGGTGTAATGTATTCTAAATACTTTGGATTACTTCTTCAGCACTGGTAGATTTTTTTCAGTGTTGTTTCTTAAGCAAGATCAATCAAATCGATCTTGTTTTAAGGATTTTTAGATATTTTTACAGGAAACAATACAAAAAATATTATGAAGAATATGATTTTTGCCCTAATATCAAAGATCTTACAAGAAAAAAGAAATTATGATCCAATGTGAATTTTCTTGATAAAAAAATGCCTGGTAAAAATAGCAAAATGACAATAAAATGCAATGTAATAAAACTTCTGAAGTATTTTGAAATGTAATCAAAATACTTTTTGAATGTAACTGTATTCTAATTACCAATTATTTAAATTGTAACTGTAGTGGAATACAGTTACTTATATTTTGTATTTTAAATATGTAATCCCGTTACATATATTCCGTTACTCCCCAACCCTGGCAATATGACATATGCAATGCAATGTAATGCAAAATCATTAGGTAGGGATGGGTTGGGTGAATTATCACAGTATTTTTTCCATATTGTTCGATATTTATCACAATATATACTGTACATTTCATAACATTAATGGGGACAGAACTGCATTCTACATGTTTGTTAGACCTCAAGAATAAATTAAACATTCTTGTTTATTTATAAGTAAATTCCATAGGATATGCTATCTTTAAAATACACTCAGTTTAGGATTTAATCCTACATAAGTTGTGTGACCTTTTTTTGATGAAATTTAACCAATTTCATAATTTTCAACTAGAGGCGGAGCTAGGGGGTGGCCTACTAGATTGCCAACCGGCAATAAACATCACCAGAAGAAAACGTTCTTGCCTGTGACAGGGCTATTGATCATGAAAAAGTTTAACTAATAGTACATAAATAAACTGCATTGGGAATGTTGTATTCTGTCAACAGTATTCTGTTGTATTGTATTGTCAGTGCTGTCTTGTTCGGTACACAACGGTATTAAATTACCGAGCCTGATTGGTTTTCATGACAGCAGGGCTGCCTGCTAATACTTCCTAACAGGCTGATTTCATTTCAGTTAGCTAGTTGTGTGTATTGCTTTGCCGAGCTGCTTGCGTTTTTAGCAACACGTACCTGTTTAGATCAGCTACTTTAGATGTAGAACATAGAAGGCTAAATATAAAAAATTACTCAAAAGTTTATCATCAATATCAAAACTTTTTTCCATTTAATATCTATATAATTTTATCGCCCATTCGTATCATTATGTATACATTTGACAAAAACTTGCCAGCTGTTTGAAGTCCACAAAAAACTGTACACGTGCTGATTACAAGATGCTAAAATATGGGATAAATCTCTCTCTCTCTCTCACACACACACTCACACACACACACACACACACACACACACACACACACACACACACACAGACAGAGAGAAAGAGGGGAGAGAGGAGGCATATTCTGTATACTACGAAAACATTCATATAAACGTCATACCACGGCTGATGTGAGTCAATCCACGGAAGGCTGCTGGACCAGACAACATTCCTGGCAGTGTGCTCAGAGGATGTGCAGACCAGCTGGCAGATGTTCTTACCGACATCTTCAAAATCTCTCTGAGCAGCGCCATTTTTCCAACATGCTTCAAGGCCACCTCCATCGTCCCCATTCCAAGGAAGTGTTCAGTGTCCTGCCTCAACGACTACCGTCCCGTCGCACTCACACCCATCATCATGAAGTGCTTCGAGAGGCTCGTCATGAGGCACATTAAGACCCAGCTGCCCCCCTCACTAGACCCACTGCAGTTTGCGTATCGTCCAAACCGTTTAACAGACAATGCCATCGCCACCACCTCCATCTGGCTCTCACCCACCTAGATAAAAAGGACTCATACATTCGAATGCTGTTCATAGACTTCAGCTCAGCATTCAACACAATCATTCCCCAGCACCTGATTGGAAAGCTGATCCTGCTGGGCCTGGACACCTCCCTCTGCAACTGGATCCTGGACTTCCTGACTGGGAGACCTCAGTCAGTCCGGATGCACAGCTTGAATCACATCATCAAGTTCACCGATGATGCAACCGTGGTGGGTCTCATCATCAAGAACGATGAGTCAGCGTACAGAGAGGAAGTGTAGCGGCTAACGGACTGGTGTAGAGCCAACAACCGGTCTCTGAATGTCGACAAAACAAAAGAGAGGGTTGTTGACTATCGACGGCTCCTCTGTGGAGATCATCAAGAGCACCAAATTCCTTGGTTTTCACCTGGTGGAGAACCTCACCTGGTCCCTCAACATCAGCTCTATTAACAAGAAAGCCCAGTAGTGTCTCTACTTTCTTCGAAGGCTGAGGAAAGCACATCTCCCACCCCCCATCCTCACTACATTCTATAGAGGGACTATTGAGAGCATCCTGAGCAGCTGCATCACTGTCTGGTTTGGGACATGCACCGTTTCGGACCACAAAGCCCTGCAGAGGATAGTGAGGACAGCTGAGCAAATCATTGGGGTCTCTCTTCCCTCCATCAAAGACATTTACATAAAACACTGCATCTGCAAAGCCACCAGCATTGTGGATGACCCCACACACCCCTCACACAAACTCTTCACCCTCCTACCTTCTGGCAAGAGGTACCGAAGCATTCGGGCCCTCATGGCCAGACTGTGTAACAGCTTCTTCCCCCAAGCCATCAGACTCCTCAATACTCAGAGACTGGACTGACAGACACACACACACACACACACACACACACACACACACACACACACACACACACACACACACACACACACACACACACACACACGTGTCCTGAGTTGCACTTTAATTATTGTCACTTTATAACTGTCTGCTACCTCAATAACTGCTATGTCCATAGAACACTATCTCATAGTATGTATGTTTACATTTGGCATTTTTATTAACTGTAATCTTTTTGCACTACTGTGTACTGGTTGGCGCTGCACTGTCTCTTACTGTGTCTATTGTCCTGTTCATTGTCAGTAATTTATTGTACTGTCCCGTACTTTTGGCACAAGTTTGCACGTGCACTTTATATAGGTATGTTATTTAGTCTGTGTAGTCTCATGTGGTTCTGTGTGTTTGTCCTATGTTGTTTTATGTCGCGTCATGTTCCTGGAGGAACGTTGTATTGTTTCGCTGTGTACTGTACTAACTGTATATGGTTGAAACGACAATAAAAACCACTTGACTTGACTTGACACTTGACTTGAAAAAAGCTAGGTTTAAATTGACGTAACTTCTGGTCAGCGTCAGCTAATGAGCTATGTAGCTACACTACACAATGTTTGCGACAGTACGATATTAGCTAGCTTTGTGTGTTAATTAACGTGACTTACCTTTGAGAATGAGTTCTTCCTGAAGTTTCTGCTTCTAAGGGCACAACCAAATGCATTAAAACCATACAAATAAAACACAAATTCTTCTTTTAAGATATTAATAGTTAAGGTTAAAAGACTGAAACATTCACAAGTTCTTTGTGTCGAGTCGTGTCTGAAGTCATTTTAGGTTGAGCCTGGAGTCGAGTCTGAAGTCTATTAAAATGTGACTCGAGTGGGACTCGAGGTTAAAAGGTTTCAAGAACATAAATTTGTTCACCAGGACATGAACATTCCCCACTACGTGGTGCTTGTCCATAATTCAGCATACAAACCCTTACAAATCTGAAATTTGATTAATCACAGCATATGATATGAAAAATTAGGCCTGCATAAAAATATATAATATAAATTTACATATTTTGCTCATAAATGTAACAACATTATAACAAAATACTAAAAATGGCTGTAGTTCTATATGCAACATATACAATATTTCCCTTAAATAAGTTTAATATTATCAAATTTCTATAGGCTATATATATATAGGCGGAACGGTGGTGCAGCGGTTAGCACTGTCACCTCACAGCAAGAAGGTCGTGGGTTCAAACCCCGGTTGCCCCGGCCTTTCTGTGTGGAGTTTGCATGTTCTCCCTGTGTCTGCGTGGGTTCTCTCCGGGTGCTCCGGCTTCCTCCCACCATCCAAAGACATGCAGGCTAGGTTAATTGATGTCTCCAAAAAAATTGCCCTAGGTGTGGATGTGAGTGTGAATGGTTGTCTGTATATGTGTGGCCCTGCGATGGACTGGTGACCTGTCCAGGGTGTACCCCGCCTTTCGCCCAATGTTAGCTGGGATAGGCTCCAGCCCCCCGCGACCCTGTAAAGGATAAGCGGTTGACGATGGATGGATATATATATATATGCCCAAAAGAATTAATATTATACTGTATATGTTAAATATCAGATTGTATATAACTGTATGTTATATCAGATTTATGTAAGGGAAGGCATATGAAATACCTTTTAACTTCACTGAATGCTCACTAAAAAGCATGTCAGTCACATACCATTTCAGATTTCAACTAATTTTAAGTTAATTTTGATTTGGATGTGACCAAAGTTTTCTGTGCTAATAGTTTCTGCACTTCCATCAGTTCGTCCCATTCATTCTGATCTGCAGAGACCAGCTATTAGGAAGAGGGCATGAGAGATGGGCACTATTGCATTAATTGATTGACAGCATGTTAAATGAATTACCACTAAAGGAATATCACAAAAGGAAATTGTCATAAGATCTATACCTTACTAACTATAAGGATTTGATTATGATTTATAGTGTCAGGGTAAGTATCAGTTTTTTCACTGGGGCAAGTTGTCACAAAAGTTCAACATGTTTTCAGCACACTAGATAGTTTTTTTTCCCTGGGCAATAGTGTGTAATTATTCAATAGATTATTTTTGTAGCTAAGACTTTAAGGTAAGTGGCTATGCAGAAAGTAACTTTCAAAAATAAGAAATATTCACTGGAGTTTTGTCATCTAGCCCTGGTCTCCTCTGTACATATTAGTTATGTGAATATTAGATGTGTGAAAAATACTTCAAGACCTTTTGGCAGCATGTTACAAGTGTCAGCAAATGTGTCTGAAAGTGAAAGTTGCAAAAGGATAAAAAAACAAAACCCTTTCCTGACTGTGCACCCCTGCCAGATACATTAGTAGAACTGCAGTTGACTCTGCAGATCAGGGCTTGTGAAAGTAATTGAACTAATGTAAATATGCTTGCTTCACAAACTAGACTATTTTGGTACACATGCAAGAGCTTTTGCTCTGATTAAGATCTTTGAGAATGTTGCCAGGAAGTTATAAGGTAGTAACCATAAGATGTTACAGAATTTGAAGCGTTTTTGGAGGTCCTTAATTGAGCTGTTCATGAAGGCTTAATGGGATTGTTTATGCTAAATTCTAACTCATGTTAAAGGTAAAACAGTTGCATTAAAACAGAACAGGCTGACTTTTTTAGTTTTCAAGGCTCTGTAAACTTTCCACATGTTTGTAAAGCAGGGCATTTGGTCCATTGTCTTGGCTCTGGTGTTTTATGGCATGAGTACAGCAGGGAGAATGAATTGTTGGCAGGCTCGTGCTGTGGTTGTTCTGGCGATGGTACGAGTGAGCTGGAATTGAGTAACATAGCGTGAGGTGTCTTTTTCCCTCACTCACGTGTGAGCTCTTAGATGAGGGACACCAGTGATTAAAAGAAAGGAAGAGAAATAAAAAGATTTGTCCTTTTTTATCCTCACCTTGAGATAGTGATCAATTTGTTTAGTTGCTGTATCTATTCTTGTTATCCAGAAACAGTAATTGCTGTCGTAGATCTAAGAGATCAGCAAAAGTGTTACTTTATCAGACTCTCATTACTCAGGCCCGTTTACAGATCAAAATCACTTAGGGTTCTTCTGAAAATAGTGGGGGTGCTCTGTAAAAAACATTAAAGAGGCCCTATCATGCTTTTTGGGATTTGACTTTTCCTTTAGTGTGTAATAGCTGTTTGTGCATGTAAAAGGTCTGCAAACTTACAAAGCACAAAGTCCATGCCAAAGGGAGTTACTCTCTCCCACATAAAACACTGCTCCTGAACTGCCTGAAATGCCTGGTTTGCAGTCCAGCTATTACTTCCGTGGCATAGCTACATCACTATGTGATACATTTGCATAATGTCCACCTCAGGAATGCACTGCTCAGGAAGCCTCGGGAGCTGAAACTGTTTAATTTTTTGACACAAGCTCTAAGAGGTTGACCAATCACAACAGACTGGGCCAGCTGACCAATCAGAGCAGACTGGGCTTTTTGGAAAGGGGGGCTTTAAAGAGACAGGAGCTTAAACAGTGCATTTCAGACAGAGGGTGAAAAGTAATGTGCAGTAAGAGAAAATGTTTTTTTAATAATTTTTTAAATAAAATTATGAACCTGTAAATGAGCATAATATGGGTTTTTAAGATTTAATCCACAAATTACACTGCATTTGTTTAAGATAAGTTTTTTTTCTTTTAAATGTATAATCATTTATTTGTTTTATTTGCGCATGAATGCAGCAAGCAATGTCAGAAGATGTTATACTCAAACACTGATCTAGAGTTTGTTTTTGCATTTCACTAATTGGATTTGGCTTTGGAAAACTGATTCTGGAGCAGAAATCTGAAAGTAACAGGCATTTGATTGAGTGAGATAATTCCGCTACAAATTCTCTTTGCGTGAGCAGAGGTCTTAACCAATCAAATACTCGTGTGCGTTGGATACATGAAAGCAGAAGGCTGCATCTGCATATTATAATACAGTGATTTGCAAGCTCGTGCAGGTTTCTTTTAGTTTTGATGCAGGGATTTTGTGTGTGTTTTCATGTGTATTATTCTTTTACATTCAATTGAGGTTGCATTAACGTTTCTTTGTGGTGGGAATTTAGCACCCTCAAGCACCCCTGTAGAACCGGGCCTGGATTTACTCAAAAGAGGGAATTGTGAAAAAGTTTGAGTGAATGAATGAACAAATTGATTAATGAGTGAGTGAGTAAATGAATAAATGAGTGAGTGAATGATTTAATGAATTAATGAGTGAATTAATGATTACATTTGTGAGGGAGTGAGTGGGGGGAGTAAAAAGATGAATGAATTAATAAATTCATGAGTGAATGAGGATATTAGTGAAAAAAATTGTGATTAAATTAATAAGTAAATGAGTGAATTAATGAGTAAATGAGTGAGGGAATGAGTTAGTGTGTTAATAAATGAAAAAGTGAATGAATGAATGAGGAAATTAAAGATTATGTAAATGATTGAGTAATTGAGTGAATGCATGAGTGAGTAAGTAAATCAGTGAGTTACAGAGTCAGTGAATAAATGAGAAAATGAATATGTGAATATGTACATGATAGAATGGATGAGTGGGTGGGTGAGTGAGTGAATAAGGGAATAGATGAGTGAGTGCGTGAATTAATGAATGAATGAATGAATGGCGAGTGAGTCAAGGAGTGGATGAGTAAGTGGGTAAGAGAATGAATTAGTTGATGAGCGAATGATGGAATGCAAACAAATATATAAGTGAATGAATGAATTTGTTAATGAATGAATGCGTAAAAGAATGAGTAAGTGAATTAATCAATGAGTAAATGAGCGAGTGAATTAGTAAGTGAATGAGTGAAGTAAGTGAGAGAATGGATGAGTGAGTGAGTAAATAATTCAATGAGTGAATTAATTAATGAGTTAGTGAATGAATGAGAGTGAATTATAGGTGAGTGAGTCAAAGTGTGAATGAGTGAGTGGGTGTGAGAATGAATTTGTAAATGAGTGAATAATGGAAAGAGCGAGTGAATTAGTGAGTAAATAAATTAGTAAAATACTGAGGAGTGAGCAAGTAAATTACTCAACAAATGAGTGAGAGTGAATAAGTAAATGAGTGGGTAAGAGAATGGATGAGTAAGTGTATAAGTGAATGAGTAAGTGATTGAATGAACGTGTGAGTAAATGAATGAGCAAATGAGAAAGTGAGCGAGTGAGTGAGTGAGCAATTGCATGAGTGAATGAGTGAATATGTGAATAAATTAGTGACTGACAGAGTGAATAAGGAAATGTGTGAGTGAGAGGTTGAATGAGTGAGTGTGCCAGTGAGTGTCTGAGTACCAGTTCAGATAAATATACCCCCTCAACCCCCTCCTCTTTGTTGGTCTGTGGCCAGCTCTCCTTGATAGAGTCCAGTATTCAGCACTAACATAACTAATCCTTTCATTAAATCAAGCCTCCTACTAACCTATAAAAGAGCAAATTGTGTAGTGAGTCAACACACATACACACACTTACAAGCACTCACACATATCCAGTGATTCCTACATCTGTTTACGCTCCCTATTTTTCTATCTTTAACCACCACAACTTTCCAACTTGCTAACGTGTGCTTGTGATCACAAAAACACATGCATTGGTGACTGCATGCATATGTGTGCTTTTGCATACCATGTGTGTGTATGCACACCTACTGTATGAATGCTCTGCCTCTTGTGCGTTTGCTCAGACTTACAGTGAGGTTGTTCTTCCCCTGTATGAGTTGTCAGGCATGTTCCCATAAGGCTGCTTTTAACACACTTCTCTTATTTTCACATATCAGTAACAGCACTGTTCTCTTCCACTGGAATACTTAACTTGGCTGCTTCGGTCATGAATTAAGACCTTTAGGTAACTTTAAAATAAACATGGTTTGCTTGCAAACTAGATAGACTGACTTGAACCCTGTGCCCTCCAGATTTACTATCATTAATGGAAACTAAAATGAAAATGAAATGTAAACATGGTAATACTTAACAACAAACTTCTATCTGTTTACATAGCTTGAATGTATCTTGAATGACCTAACAATGAACAATATGTTGTTACAGCATTAGTTAATCTTAGTTAATGTTCATTTATTAAAAAAAACAATTGTTCCTTGTTAGATTATGTAGTTCATAATGTATTACTATTATTAACACAGAAAACCTTTAAAGGTGTACTCAGCGATTCCTGAGAAACACTGTTGATATTCGAACTCAACAGGCCAAAACAAGCACACCCCTCCCTTCAGTGCTCCTTTGGAAGCTCCACCCCCCAAATTCATGCACGCGAGATGGTTTTACGCACTCCGGCTCCAGACTCCCACAACTCTCCTGTCACTAAATCTAACAGCGTACATGGGTTCTGTGAAACATAGCAAAATTTATGTTACCCACCAATCGAGAAAAAAATGCAACTTATGCATCCATCTTCAAGCCTTTTACGTCTCAGAGGTCTCTCCACCGCTGAAAAGCCTCGCCGATGTTGACGCGGCTCCCTCAATTTAGCGTAATCCTGCTTTTTTAGTTTATTTTCATCTGACCTTTTTTCTTGGTCTGTTTCTCAGCTATTTGTCCTCCTTAGTGTTTAGAAAGTTTGCATCAGCCAGATTTGCCGTTGCGCTTCTTATGAATTTCCCACCAACATCGAATCACTCTGGACCCCACACACACCCTGTCCCACTCCCTCTTTGAACTGTTGCCCTCTAGCCGACGCTACAGAGCACTGAGCACCAGGACATCCAGGCACAAGAACAGTTTTTACCCTTAGGCCATTTACCTCATGAACAATTAAACTGTCTCAGGACTCCTCCATAGTGCAATAATGTAAATACATATCTCATGTACAAATGTAAATTCACATATTTCATTCAATAACTTTACATACCCCTACCTTGCACATACATTACCACTTGCACATGTACATACGCCATTCTATTATATGTCCTATTATGTATGTCTATTTATACTCCTACCTTGTTTTATATTCTGTCTCACTGTAATATTCTGTGTGAACTTGTTTCTAATATCACAAAAAAGAATTCCTTGTGTACATGAGAACACTTCGAAATAAAGCTCATTCTGATTCTGATTCTCTGATTGTGACATTACGAACTGGCCAAGATGGACCCAGGCGAGATTTTTTTTTTTTCCAACTGGCCACCAGCACGCAGCACTAGTTAAGCAGCTTTGCGGGCTATGGCAGGATGATAAGTTAATGTGGGGATATGCCCTTGAATTTTTATCATTGTCCTCGAGCTCATTAGATTCAGTGTCCCAGAATGGGGTGAGGATGTGGAGTTTCCTGAGGCAGTCAGGCTTGCCCTTAAATGAGAGGAGAACATTATGGCCTATGCCTCGGAGGACTAATCTTTATCCCAAACGGAGGACGAGGGAACCCCCCACACGGAAGTGGATGCCTCGCCCGAGCCCACTGCTGCTGACTGTCAGGAGCAGCAGTGCCACTCTCCAGGAAGAGTATGAATGCACCTACTCCTCAGTTACTGCAAGCGTCTACAGCCACGGAGGCCATTCCCCTACCAGTGCCCACGGACATGGAGGCTGTGCCCCTGCTGCTGCCAGTGTCCACTCCTGCCACGGTCAATGAGCAATGCCCACACATGCCACGGTCAACGAGCCAGCACTCACACCTGCCACAGTCAACGAGCCAGCTCCCACGCTTGCCATAGTCAACGAGTCATTTCCTGAAGCCTTGTCCATCCCTGAGCCAGTGCCTGAAGCCTCGTCCTTCCCAGAGCCAGCATCCTCGGTCATGAAGGCCATTCCCAAAGCAGTGCTCCCGGCTGCCCAGAAGAGAAGGAGAAGGGCTCCTGCTCCCCAGTTGCTGCCTGCGCTCCCGACCATGGAGGACCTTCCCCAGTCCCTGCTAGCGCTCCAGGCCACGAAGGCCGTTCCCCAGTCGCTACCAGTGCTCCAGGCCATGGAGGCCATTCCCCATTCGCTGCTAGCGCTCAAGGCCACGGAGGCCATTCCCCTGTCACTGCCTGTGATCACAGCCACGAAGGCCATTCCCCATCACTGTCTTTGCTCACATCCATGAAGGCTGTTCCCCAGTCTTTCCCAGCATTCAGGGCCAAGGAGGCCATTCCCCTGCCGCGGCCAGTGCCCGAGCCTTCCATGGCTCTGACCCCTGAGCTAATCCTTCCTGAATTCTGTCCAGTGACCACAATCCAGGTCTCTGCCCCCAGTTCAGTGGATGCCATCCAGTCCATTTCCCCCTGTCTTGGGGCCATTGCCCACTGTACTGTGCCACCTCTGCCTTGAGGCCTCCTCCGAGGCCACCTGACCCTGCCTCTTCTCTAAGGCTTTCCCCCAGGCTGCCAGACCACACCTTTGCCCTGAGGTCTCCTCCCAGGCCGCCAGACCTTGCCTCCACCCTGAGGCCTCCTCCCAGGCCACCAGACCCCTTTACTTAAGTTCTCTCCCTGGTTTTCCTCCTTTCCCTCCCTTTCTGTTGTGTTTTGTTTTATTTTAGTGCTCATTTTGTCTGTCTTGTGAATTGTTTGATGTTCCCATTTTGGGACACTAGGAGGCAGTCTGCCTTGTTTCATGTCTGGAGTATGGTGTCTGGATCCTGACTTCCTGTCTGGTTTGTTTTCGGTCTGTCTTTTATTGACGTGGGTGCATCATGCTTATGTCATCTTGGCAGCATGCTCTCGTGCCAGTATTTTATCTCTGTGTCTCATGAACATGGGTGCACCTTGTGTTGCACGCCTGGGTTGCGAGCTGTTTTCAAGTTGCTGAGATTCAGTCACTTTGGTCTGAGATTACAGGTTTGTGTGTGGCCAAACTCTCGCACAGGTGTCCTGTCTTGTTTTTGTCACCTGTTGTGTGTAGCCTGTTGTGTGGCATTTGCCTTGCGATGTACGCTCAGGTTTCGTTTAGTGTGATAATGCATGGCAGCGCTTTGTTTGCAATTGCTGCACATTCTCTCGTCATGTTTGTTGGTTGGCATGGTCGTTTATTGCCTTAGCGATGTGTGCTCATGCCATTCAGGTGTTTTGTTGTCTTGTGAGAGCACGTGGCTTTGTTTTGATTCTGAATCGCTGCTTGTCTCTCTGTCTTGCATCATAACCCACCTCCTTGTTTGCTCATTATTAGTTTATTATTCACACTGGCCCTGTCTTGTTAAACTGTTGATTTCTCACTTTATTTTAGTCTCCTCATGTTTGCTGTCCAGTGCCAGTTCATCTTGTTTCCAGTCTGTTTGTTCCTCTCATGTCTGTCCTGTCAGTCGGTCTGTTTCCTCCTACCCTGGTTTCTGTAGCCTAGTCAGATTGGTCCTGTTAGCTGTTTCCTCAGCCTGGAATATTTACTTTGCGTTTTTCCCTTTCAGGGTAGTTTATGTTTGTTTTTTCCCCCTTGTGGGAGTTTTGGTTTGTTTTTTATTTATGTAGTATTAATAAATTCCCTGTTTATTTTCAGTCTGTGTTTAGGTTCTGAGCCTCATTCTCTGATCGTGACCAATGTAGGCAAATAGTATATAATATAATAACTAAAATAATATAGCATTGACCACAAATTTTAGATTTAGTTTTTGATACACTAAGATTTTAAACCCACCTAAACAAAGCATGAAAATCCCTCCAGATAAACAGCCCAGAGAAATGTAATGCTGTTAAACATATTTAAACTAAATATTACAGAATGAAAACTCATGAAAACTGAACATAGATGAAAAATATTGAAATAAAATTGAAATTAAAACTAAATTAAATATTCAGAAATGGAAGCTTTAGCATAAGTTCTGCCGGGAAGACTCAATTGTTACGTCACTCATTACCTTCTCATCTATCCAATCGCGTTCTAACACTTGCAGTATAAAAGATGGGTACTTACACATGTCTGGGTTCACAGATGCTGACGCTTTCGTTCACCTCCACCCTCCCCACCACCAAGATGATTCCTTCCTTCCTCCCCACCACCAAGATGATTCCTTCCTTCCTCCCCACCACCAAGATGATTCCTTCCTTCCTCCCCACCACCACCAGGATGGTCCCCTCCCATACCTCACTGGGGGTCGGCTGCGCCCCTGCCTTCATCGCCAGGCAGGAAATGCAGAGTCCGGACCCCCGGATTGCGAGCTACGGACGGGGCCTACGCCAAAGAACTTTTATCTTTATATTGTTTGCCGAGCTGTAAATAAATGGTTAATTGTTCAGTATTATTCTCCCGAGTCTTTCTGGTAGAACTATAATCACCTTGGTGCCCTCATTTCTTCTCATCATCTTAATGCTTCTTATCTCCATTTTGTCTGTTTAGTGTTGTAATTTCAATCAGCAATCAGATGTTATGTAATTTGGAGTCTGATTTACATACACATTAACTGATTAACATATTGTTGATCTTCTGGGACCTTTATCTACACAGAAAATAATCAGTTTAATATTTTTGTTTTCCTTCCTGTTTCTAGATGGATCCATAAAGATCAGAAGCAGTGGATGATGAAACATGCAGAGGACTTAAAATAGATTAAGGAAGTCATTCAGCCCATCTAAATACTCAATGGGAAACTACTTGCTAATCAGTTACTGATAACATCAATGTTCTTGTGCCAAAAATGTTTTTCTACATCATTGGATAGTCATATGAAGTTTAAATTAATGACTTGCTAATGAACAGCCTCCAAAGTCATTTTAACAGAAGCTTATGGACCATAGCTAGGCACTTCTAATGGCTAAACCATATTCTGTGAGTTGTTTTCTCTTTTGGGTCAACGGGAGCCACTGTATAATGGAGGATCAATACCAGACATTCTCTCAAGGGTCTGTCATTCTACCTCCAAAAAGAATGAGCAATGTTCGCCAGATGAAGATTTGTGCACGTTGCTAATGAACTGCTCCATTGGTTCCTTTGACTGGACAGAGAGCTGATAGGACCCTGAGGAGGAGGAAGTAACTTGATGAGGAGCCAGCCTGCAGCTTAAAGAGAGGGTGAATTGGGAACGGACAGTGAAGTTTTGAACAAATATTGTTTTTTGAGCTGCAGCTGGGAAATATGATAATATAGTCAACAGACAAAACAGAAACAGTTCTTCCTCGTTTATATTAAAGACATACAGTACACTGGTGGATTCAACAAAGCTGCTCAGATGTAGCCATCTTTTGGCTAAACTTTAGGTCTTTTAATGAGACACAGAGATGCACCAACTATATTGAACTGTGTCATCCTTCCTACCTTGTTGTTGAGGTTGTCAGTCATGATGCTTCGGAGAGGTCTACTGGCCTGGCTCTCTCGTGTGGGTGTTCTGTTAGTGGTGATATGCTGTTGCCTTTCCCTTCTTTATGTCATCACCTGCAGTCCCTTCGCTGATGTACCCATTGCTGGGCAACACTTGCCTAGGGCAGGAGGGATTGGGATTGCAGGTGGTTCAAGCCACCCAGGTGGGGTTGGAGTTTCCCCCATTGGCCCAGCCAGTCGGGAAGGGTTCCAGGCCTTGCTACAAGAGCGAGAAGACCAGCACCGGCAGCATATTGCCAGCTTGAAGAAACAAATTGCTCAACTTAAAGAGGCTCTCCAAGAACGCAGCGAACAACTAAAAGGGGTGCAAAACTCAGAGAAGACGGTTGCCAAGGGCACAGGAGGCGATGTGTCCGACGACCACAATCATACTGACCTGCAAGAATTCCTGCGCAGCCAGCTGAGACGGGCCGAGGTACACACTGGCATACGACTGCCAAGCGAGTACGCCGTGGTGCCCTTTGAGAGCTTTACGCTACAGCGTGTCTACCAGCTGGAAATGGGGTTGACCCGTCACCCTGAGGAAAAGCCAGTGCGAAAGGATCGTAAGGACGAGCTGGGCGAGGTGGTGGAGATTGCACTGCATTCTCTTAATGCCCAAAATCAAGGAGGGGACAAAACGAAAGCCAGCAAAGTGTACACACCATCTGACTTTATAGAAGGTAAGAGTGCCTGTTTACACAGTCATACCAGTATTACTTAGTCAGTCTCGTTGACCAAGTGTTTATTCAAAATATTGGACCATTAATTACTTAGTCAAACTCACTGACCAAGTGTTTACTTAAAATGATGGACCATTAGTCTTCTAGGTACACTGTGGAAAATGTCTTGTTTAATTTTCCTTTAGAAATTAAGAAAATTCCATTATTGAGCCAGTGTATAAATAATCTGCATTTGTTGCATACTCTGACTTATTACTGTCAGCCTACAATAAGGATTTTACTTTCAGAGCTGTCAGGATTCCCATTTGATGGGAAATTTTAGGCTTTCGTCATTCATCCTTTACGGAATATTCGTAAACAGAAATTAAGTCATACTTAATTACAGATGGCAGATGTGCAATTCAGAGGATATACTGTATGTCTTGTAGTATTTCTTGCTGTCAGTGACTCTTGGTGTAGCTAATGGCCAAAGTATACTTAGATTGTCCGTGTTGCATCAGCACAGTCAGCGGGGACTGTACATGTGCAGCCCTGATTTTTTAATCACACAGACAGTTCTTGCCTGTGCACATATTAGGCATATGCGCCTGCCGTTGACTGTACTAAGAGTATTACAAAGCAGTTGTAGTGTGCATGTGCTTGATGCATCTGTATTCACTCACAGTCAAAAGTGTCAACTCTGAACAGCTGAGCACTTGACTGTGTGCAAGATTAGCCTGATGTAGCTAATAAGAACCACTCTGATATAGTGATCAGAAGCAACGCCTGAAAAGTGATCTGAAAACAACCATTTTTTTTGCAGTTTAAAAAATGTTTGGAAAAAATTCATCAAAATTATCCAGAGTTGTTCCCATTGTTTTCCACTGCCACTTGTATCAGAACCAAACCAGCTGAACAATGGAGCACCAGGATATCCTGTGATGATGGTCCTGTGAGTTATGATGACTGTACTTAATGAACACATCTGCTGTACATTAAGACCTGTGTCATCTCTGCCATTCCTCCTGAGTGAAGGTGACACATCTCTGTGTTTATACAGGAAATACATTATTCATGTTGCCATGCACCTTTTCAGTCATAAATAGCTGTGTTCTCTGCACTTGAAATGGGAAGGCTAGAAATTGGGGTCATGATGAAATTTGCACATGTTTGCATACAAATGTTCAAAAGAGCATTCAGGTAGATTTAATTAACAAGTTTGGTAATGTTAAGGTGAGACTTACTTTAAATACAATTGCATATATTAGCAGCTTTTTAGTTTATGCTTCACTGGCTGAAACTTTTATTACAGTGGAAAATGTTACTTGGTGCGCCTTTAAATAGCACACCATTTCTTCATAATTTGAGCCTGCTCAGTGCTCTTATTCGATTGTATAATTGAACTGACCCACCGTACTCACATCAACAGCAGAGAGCTCTTAGAGAATCTAAAGACAGCCAAGGCCATATCTCAGCCAGAGGGTTCAAGCAGTTCTTAAACTGCTTGTCTGCTCTGAACAAGACTTACAACTTTGTGTCCAGACACAGTGTCAATTTACCCAGCTGTCTCGCTAACTCTGAGCTAGACTGGAAAAGGAATAATAATGTTGAACATTCTAAAAATGTTTGGTCATGGAAAATCACAGACATTTTTACTGTTACATCCTAAACAGAGCTTCAGCAAACAGGATTTTGCTTATAGAAAGCATATCTTTTCTAGCCACAAAATTACTCTCCCACTCATCTCTAGAGGGATACGTGTCTCTCTCCCATTTTTCTGAGCCCATTATCTCTGTTGGATATCTGTATAAGGCTCCTTTACCCAGACCAATATTGTGGTACCACTATCTGGTTTAGGGAGGATGGAAGATCCCAGAGCACTCTAAAAGGGCATCTCTACCCCTGATCTTATGTTACTGATATTAGATAACTCACATGATTATGTTGTGCAAGTCCATAACTGTTGTTTCTTATTTACTGTAGCTAGAGTTTCAGTGAGGTTGTATTGATTCAAATCACTGCCCTAATGAGCCCCGATTTTACCATAAGTGCATTATAAGTACTGTATAGAATATGAGCAAAATGGATTGGACATTTGATGATAATAGTTCTTACTTAATAGTTGAGCTTGCTAAAACAAGCATTGCTATTGCTCATTGAAGGTGCACTAACTTTTTGCTTTAGTCATCTCGGATTTACAGTGACAACTAGTGGTGTGGATGCAGCATCATTCAAACACAATAGTTATCAGTTATAACTGCCTTTGTAGAATTTCACTATTCACAATCAGCCATGATTAATTTAATCCAAGAGTAAAAGTGTTCAGTAACAAGACGGTTAATGAGTTTAAGCGAGTAGTATTCAGCTGATCATGTGATACTAAAATGGCAGCCCCCTTGAGGGCGCCCCTGTCCCATGTAGGATAAAACAGATCAGAGTTATAATTTTCACCTGGTAGATGATAAAAGAGGCAAACAACTTGCATATACTTACATTGACAGATGAACCCTTGCCATTTCTAGAAACCAGAAGATCATTAAGAGACTTATGGGTGGGCTCTTTTGATGTGGGCTGATAAGCAATACCCTGGAAACCACCCAAAACACCAGATCAACCTCCTAACAACACCCCAACAACATTCTAGAACACCCAAGCAACTGCAAAGCAATGCTGAGGTGTGCATGGGCAAGCAAATCTTAAAGAAATAAAAACAAATTAAATCTAGTTTTACAGATGCTATTTGGGAGGAAGCTCGTAATACAATTTTATCACCAGTCACGTAATCTACAAAATGGCTGTTAAAGTGCTACCTAAGTTAATGAAGCTGTGAAAGTTTTGTTGCCTCAAAATGAATGAACATATAACAGGAATGTTTCATGCCTTGAGACATTCCTTTCGTGAGACTTTTCTCTCTAAACCAGAGTCACTGTGCCTTTTATAGCTCCATCAAAAGAGATATAGAACCTGAACAATATAACATTTGATGCTGTACATTACGGATCTATCTTAAGGGTTTATTTGGATCACTTTGTGAATGTTTTGCAGAAGCATGAAATTACTCAGTGAAATCATGTTTATCACAGTCTCCATGCATGACCACCTTCTAGATGCTTTCATGGACCACTAGTGCAGAAACGTTATAGCCAGGGATGTTAGCCCCTACCAAAGCCTCAGATGCCCTGGTTCCCCTGCCATCTCAATGCAAACATCTGAGACAAAGTAAAAATCTACACAAAACATAGAGTAACTGAGCTATACTTGTAACTTGTGAGCTATGAAAGAGCAACCTCTGTCATCAAGGGATCTGTAAATCTGTAGGTTTTGAATGCTAGTGGTTGCTTTGAAAGTCTCTTTTTCCGTCAACATGTGTATGCAGTATGCACGTGCCTTTCTGCATTTGCACGTTTGTGTGTTTATCTTAGTGCCATTTGTCCTTGAGCTTCATTTTTCTTTGATTTTTTTGCATTGCTTGTGCATGTGTGTGTCCATGTGGGTGTTTGGGAAAATCATTCCTTTTCTTCACGGTTCTCAATGTCTTCTTATGGCTGCAGGCATCGCACGCACAGAAAAGGACAAGGGCACACTGTACGAGCTGACCTTCCATGGTGAGCAAAAACAGGAGTTCCGCAGGCTGGTTCTCTTTCGGCCCTTCGGTCCCCTCATAAAAGTGAAGAGTGAGCTTGTGGAGACGGCCAACATGCCCATTAACATTGTGGTGCCTCTTTCCCAGAGAGCCGACAAATTCAGACAGTTCATGCACAACTTCAGGTAACAACTTTTAGGGGCAGTTCTAGTCCATTTTGACTTGGGGGGGGGGGGGGGGGGGGGGTGCTTGTAGGGGGCAACTGTATTATACCTTAAATGTCCCCTGTACACATATAAAACATAATTTGCTGTTTTAATATTTGCAGACATGCAATTTTTTAAGACAACCAAAGATTCACCAAATTTGAGTAAATATTTTTGAAATTAAAATATATAAACAAACAGTTATTCAATACACCCTAACATACTGGTTTTACCAACAAACTTTAAGCCATGTTGCCATGCTGTTCTTTACAATGACTAATGCAGTAACATTATTGGGTAAAATGGATGTAAAATGAATGATAGGCTACATCAAGATTTTAGTTTAGAATTTAATCAGTAGGCTATAATCTGCATGTTCATGTCTTGCAAATGGCCACCATTTCCTTTAAGATTCTTTAAATAATTTTTAAGCACATTTTTAAATTAACTAGTTCATTTTAAATGGTAGAGTGTAACAAGTGCATTTTTAAATGCATGTATCTATCTCAATTACTATGAGTTTAAAAAGTTGCATGCATCGTAATTATAAGTGACCAATAAGATGGCTTTTTTAATCATTATTTTGTCTGTCAGTGTCTGTGCACATTCCTTATTGAGCATGCTTGATGTGCACCTCTTATTAGAGAAGGCAGTTGCTATAAGCTCAGTTCTCCAATATTGGGTACATGTGTGCCTCTCCTTGTGATTGGGGTGCTATGCATTAAGTTTTGATAGATTAACGGTGTTGTAAAGAGGACGTTGTGTTTGTTATCTTTCCAATAAACTATTTAGTGCTTGTCTTGCATTGTGCTTGCAAAAGAAGCAGCAGGGTCGACTCTGCAGCTTTTTTCTCTCTCTCTCTCCCGGTTAGTTGCGCATTTGCTTCTTATTTTTGCACCTGTACCCAACAGTATCAACATTAATCTGTATATACAATTAGATTGAAGTGAGCTGATGTGGTGGGCTTAGTGTAAAAGAGCTTATCTCACTGAAGGTAAGACATTTATTTGGGCTTTAGTGGGGTGGTTTATAAAGGGTTCCCAATTATTTGATGTTTTTAGTGTATTCATAATGAATTTGCCATTGCAGGTGCGGTGTGGCCCTGTATAACACTAGCTGTGGTTTCTTCATACCTGTTTCTTTACATCTGTTCCCGCGTGCTGAGTCACTTTATTGTTTGTGCAAAACACTCAATTAAAGACAGTGGAAATAATGCCTCATTATAAATTACATAAGTGTTTACTGTATATTGATCCAGAAATGAAAAGCTGACAGATACACTTACAAAAAAATATTTTATAATGAATGCATGTCATATAAGAGTGATCTCAAATGAGTTGGGGTCAAGTATATTCAATAAGGCAGAAAATCAGATCCAGATCGGGTTTCGTGATCATAACATGGGAAATTGAGTAAAAGAGTAACTTTAACTTACACTTACATTTACACGAGCACGTATAATCCACATTAAATTGAACTGAAATTGGAGCTGGCAGATCCAAAGATGCAAAACTAATGCTGAACTTCTAACTTATCTCCAAAAGTTGTTGGCTCATTATTCTTTTGATATTCAGTTTCTCCTACCTGCACTCTTTAGTCCTGTATGTCCTCCCATACTCTGGAGCAGACAATTTGACAAAGATATCATTAGAACTATAAGGTTAAATGATATATGACTATATCATACAGGCATAAAACTATTGAACTCAAACGGTCAATGCATGGACCATCTGCAAATTCCACCCACAGCATTGAAGGTGTCCAAGTTTATTAATTAAATTAAAGTGTAAGTTATGCATACAATTTACAATATTTAGAATGTGTAAATGTTAATTTATTTATTTATATAACAGTGTTTAGGACAGAACATGCAAGGCAGTTGCATTGAACAAGATCCAGTGACGTTGTAGCACAGTTTGTGGACTTTTCAGAGGATTTCTTATGAACCACATGCAAATATTTAATAAATATTGAACTTATATCAGATGTTACCCTGCTAAATTGCAGTCATAATGCATTGATGTTTTGTTTAAATATTTGATTGGTCTATTTATTATTATGTGGGGTCACTGAACTCTCAGTGGAATGGAAAATGAGAATACCACTCTCCGGGCCACTGGGGGGGCCAGGTCTATTGACACAAGGGCACTGGCTCCCCCGGTGTGCCCCCTAGAACCGCCCCTGACAACTCTGTTCATCATTGTTTTCAAATCCTGTTATTATCTGTTCTTTATAGCAGTGATTCCCAAACGCGGGCACATGTACCCGAGAGATACGTACTGTAAGCAGGTGCCAGGGGTATGCAAAAAGAACTGGATTTTGCTTTGTTTAACCTGTAAATCAGAATATAGTATTTTTAAGGTGCATTCAGTAATTTTTTCCCCATTTGACTCCTAAAGAAACAAATTGTAATTTTGAAACCTGTATAAAATCATGATCACTCACATGAGGAGGACTCATATCAGTAACCTTATAAAAGCTGTTTTATTCTACATGGGGCAGGGGTGCCCTCATGGAGAATTCCATCTTAGAATCACATGACCAGCTGAATACTACTCGATTAATCTTAGTAACCATTTCTCTTGGATTAAATTAATAATGTCTTATTGTGAGTAGTGAATTTCTACAATGGCATTTGTAACAGAAAACTATTGATTTTGAGTGATGCTGCATCCACACCACTAGGTGTCACTGTAAATCCAAGATGACATGAGCAAAAAGTTACTGAGTGCACCTTTAAATAAAAATTATAGGGATTATGACTTGGTAAAAATATAGATTTCCAGATTAATTGTGATCTTCCTTTAAACAATCTTGATATCTATTCTTAAAATCCCAAGATCGATCTTTTAATATGCAACGTTCAGCACAGAGATCCTTTACGTGTTGAGAGGGAAAGTTTGTTTTGACTCGTTCCATTTAATGTGTGTCCAAAGACAAGATCCACGCGATCCATTAGTCATTGATAATATCTCTTTTAATAACATTTCTGTTCTCTACATTCAGTTGTTGATGAAAACAACAAAAAAGAAACATTTCATTCTTATAAAGAAGCCTTGCGACTTCACTATTTTCGTTGAGCTTATCCACCAAAACAAAATGCTGAACAGCTGGTAGTCTTAAAGAGACAGAACTGTTCTACATTTGAATGTCAATGCTTGTAAATAGTACAAATACTGCATATAAACAAAAACATGTAGGCCTAAAAATGATATATATATATATACTGTCTACAAAAATGATGAAAAATGAATGATTAAATACCTTTGTATACTTTGTACCAAGTTAAAAGGTCCTCTGTATAAATATTAGCACTAGTCTGCACTAATTGCAAGTTTCATGGCTTAGTTTTGATTTTATTTATTTTGTTAAATAACCATCATAACCAGCAACTTCCTCTATTGGAATATTAATGATAACATTAAATGATATTTAGCCTTTGGTCCACATCTATGGTTTTGTGTCGATGAAGGGGTACTTGAGCTTTACTAATGCTGTGCGGGAACTGATTTCAAAAAAGGTTGGTAAACCCTTCTTTATAGGACTGTCAATGTATTTGAATTATGCCCTCTGACCAACCAAATCACACTTATCGAGAGCAGGCAGCAGAGAATGAGGAGAGCTGTTCACACTGGAAAAATTGTTTGCATATAAAAAACAGCAAGAAAAAGTGCAACAATGCAAGGGTCTTAAGATGCTAAAACTACTTTACAGAGTCATGGAGTGACACATGAGGCCTAAGGCTGGACAATGTAATTGGATATTGGTGATGACTGACAAGTGCCCGATGCCGATTGTAACAGTCATTGACAGAATTAAAAACCATTGAGCTGGGAAGTTGCCGAATATATTAAATAATGGCCCAGTAGTTACCGTGCACTTTTTTTACATTATAGATACTTATTTAATTTCATTGTTTATTAAATTGTATAAAAAACATTACGGATTTAAACTGGTTGAGTCCATTTCCACTGCCAACATGCTCTCTAAATAAATAGCATCAAACATTTTCCACAGTAGTTTTAGCCTATAATTTAGAGACGACTAGTCGTTATAAAATTTCTACGTTATGTTCACTTGACCCTGATCAGACACATTTCAGAGGGATATACGGATGCTAATCATGATAACTAACATATTTTCATCTAAAATATATGCTATATAACTATAACATCTTATTGTACGAAACTATCAAAGTAAGACAGGTAAGAATTATGAAAGGCAATAAAGAGTGGCAGAAAACCGCTCATGCACATCCTGAACGCAGAATGACGCGCATCAGGGTGATCCTCACTGCACATACAAAAGTGCAGAACTGCAAAATAATGATGTGGGTACACAACATCAAGCAGTTTAAAGCATTTTTTACTGCAACTATTTAAGCAGTGTCAGACAGAATCAACACAACACTTTAATATCTCCGAAGCACCTCAAAAATATGGGAGAATTCCTTACAGCAGATGATTTAATGTTTGACAGTGATCGTCTTGTAAAGTTTTGTTGATGCTGTGCATTGATGGCTGAAACAGCAATGGTGCATAAACGGACTAAATTTAAAACATTAAAGACATGAAACTTCTTGCAGAATGTTTTACTGTGCTGACTATTATTCACTTTTATTATTTTGCATCTCTCTCTATTAATTTAAGAATTGCATCTGCCATTAAACCAACACAAAAATATTCATGTTAGTAGTCGACCTCCCTAATCAACTTGGCAGTTGTTGGATGACTAGATTAGTCGACCACCGTGGCACATCCCTACTACAGAGAGTAACAATTAAAAAAATATTGCTGACAGAATGTGTTCTGTGTGAACGGCCCTAAGATTACTTTGGACAGATCTCAAACTCAATTGCAAAATGGGTCGCACAACTGTACTATTCTACAAAAGCCAAAATGGGATAACTACACATTTGGTCAAAATTAGGTTATGACTGAAATCGGGTCTCTTAATCTATGATTTGTCCTTTGACAGACAGGTTTTGTATTAACAAATATTGATATATGATTATTTGTCATCTGCATTCTCTCTCTTTCATCTTCTTTTTTCCTCCAGGACTTTTCTTCTACATTTGTCAACCTGTCTTGTTCAAGCTCTTTCTTACTTCTTTAGCCATTTTTAAACCCTATTTACATCTAATTTATGTCTTCTTTTTTTTTAATCAGTGCCTCCAACCAGTGTTTAAAGTGCCTTTGTTTGACCTCATTCTCTTTTGAACTCCATGCCAACAAACCCATCAATCTAATCTATTGTGACTATGTGACAATAAAGGGTTACTACTACTACTACATTTACATGTTAGCACAGCATACAGATAGTGTTTGTACTTTCAACTGTACGCAAATGTACAACACAGTGGTGCAAAAACCTGCGTCTCATTTATATACCACCTGAAATGTAGTTTATGTGTGGACATGTTTTCTGGGGAATTTTCATCCTATATTTTGGACATGGTCTAAGTAACTCTCAGCTATCAGTTCATATCTGGGATTAAACTGACAATCTTAACCACTAGGCTACCACTAACCAGCAAAATTCATCATGCCACTCAAGCGCTTATAAATGTAATGCTTTACCAGCCTTGTCTTTGCTGTGTGTTGGGCATAAAGAGATAAAACACACATCATGCTCAAAAATTCAGCACACTTCTATCAGAATGTGGATGCTTCAGATCTGGAATTTCACGCTAGTGCTGCAGTCTTACACTTGCTCTGTGGTGTGATGTTTTTCTTAAAGGGACAGTTCAACAAAAAAATTTAAATTCTCTCACCGTTGACACACTGATGCTATCCCAGATGACTTTGTTTCTTCAGCAGAACACAAATTATATATTTTTTAAGAATATCTCAGCTCTGTTGTTATATACAATTCAAGTGAATAGTGAATAATACTTTAAAGCTCCAAAAAGCACATAAAAGCAGCATAAAAGTCATTCTTACAACTCCAGTGGTTAAATCCATGTCTTCAGAAGTGATATGATAGGTGTGGGTGAGAAAGATCAATATTTAAGTTATTTTTTACTGTTAATCACCGCTTTCACATTCACATTCTTCGCATTCTTTGTGCATTTTGCCACCTACTGGGCAAGGAGGAGTATGTACTGTATAGTAAAAAAAGGACTGCCGGCTGCCCTGTAAACATGTTGTTGGAAAACAATGACATTAGGAAATGAAAAACTGGGAAATTGGCATCAGGGCCCAAATTAAATCTCTACCTGCAATACTTAAATATTTTTTTTGGGGGGGGGGGGGGGGGGGGAGGCCGATTTGGTTGCTTAGGAGACCAGGCTGGAGTCATTCAGAATGCCCTGGGAACTTGCGAACTCCAGGGGTGGTAGCCAGCGTCTTTGCCACTGAGCTACCCAGGCCCCGCAATACTTGGATTTTTGTTGTAGGAATGCAAAATACTAGGTTCCCATTTACTATCACAGCAATGATCTCTCATTTGTGATTCATGAAAAAGTGCCATGGAAATCTGTTAGAGTAATGCATTCATTTTATGCTGTGCTGATTATATTTGTGGACTTCAGTTAAGCCTTCAACAACATCATGCTTGATCTTCTCTCAACCAAACTGACCCAGATCTCTGTGCCCACCCCAATCTGCCGATGGATCACCGGCTTTCTGACAGATAGGCAGCAGCTAGTGAGACTGGGGAAACTCACATCTGGCCCCCTCACTATTAGCACTGGTGCTCCTCATGGATACATTCTCTCTCCACTGCTCTTCTCCCTGTACACAAATGACTGCACTGCAAAAGACCCCACTGTCAAACTCCTGAAGTTTGCAGAGGACACCACGGTCATCGGCCTCATCTGCGATGGTTACAAGTCTGCATACAGACATTGATCAGCAGGCTTTCTGGTGTGGTCACAACAACCTTGAGCTGAACATGCTCAAAACAGCAGAGATGATAGTGTACTTCAGGAGAAATCCCCCCCACACTCCCTCCGCTCACTATCCTGAAAAGCACTGTGGCAGCAGTGGAATCATTCAGGTTACTGGGCTCTACCATCTCTCAGGTGGGACACCCACATAGACGCCATTGTGAAGAAGGCTCAGCAGAGTTTGTACTTCCTTTGTCAGCTGAAGAATTTCAACCTGCCACAGGAGCTGCTAACACAGTTTTACTTGGCTGTCAATGAGTCTGTCCTGTGTATATCTATAAATGTCTCGTTTGGTTCAGTCACCAAATCTGACAGAACGAAACCCCAACGGACAGTCAGGACTGCTGAGAGGATTATTGGTGCCCCCTGCCCACCCTCCAAGACCTGTACTTCAGTAGTTCGCAAGTTAATGTATTCCTGCTTAGAGGATATTGTAAATGTTTATACGCTTATTCTGGTGATGTGATTGGTTGGATTAAATGACCTTGCTCTAGTTTATAAAACTCAATGTCTCCAGAGTGAGGAAAAGTGCAGGTAGAATCACTCTAGACCCCACAAACCCCACACACCCTGCCCACTCCTTCTTTGAACTGTTGCTCTCTGCCCGACGCTACAGAGCACTCAGCACCAGGACATCCAGGCACAAGAACAGTTTTTACCCTCAGGCCATTTACCTCATGAACAATTAAACTGTCTCAGGACTCCCCCATAGTGCAATAATGTAAATACATATCTCATGTACATATGTAAATTCACATATATAATTAAATTACGTCTAGGTTGCTTGTGTAACCCCCGTTCCCTGATGGAGGAAACGAGACGTTGTGTCGATTGTAGTGACACAAGGGGCTTCTTTCGGGAGCCTCGGATACCTCTGAATATGAAAATGGCCAATGTCAAGTTGATGAACAGAATTCGCATGTCCCGCCCCCAGACATACGGGTATAAAAGGCGGGGATCGTGCATCTGTTCGGTCAGATTCTGCACTGAGGAGCCAAGAATGAGGTTCGGCCATTACAGCGGCTTGGTGCAGTGTTGTGGCAAGAGGGACACAAAGTCTCGTTCCCTCCATCAGGGAACGGGGGTTACACAAGTAAACTAGACGTAATTGAATTAAATATGTAGCCCCCTACACTAAACCATGTTACGTGATCTGCTGATGCTGGGACAGGAAGCTGTAACGTGCCAAATGAGCACGAACATCAGACTGCACGTAACCCTTCCCGACGCCCACTAAGTTGTCATATTGTTTTTATTAGGTTTCCGGCATCTGACCAAGGATTTCCCTTGAGGGGTGGGAACAACGACATGACAAGCATGGGAGCAGGCCGCACCAGCCGCAGCCCTTTTCCTCTCTATGTTTCTCCTCACAGAGTGTTAGATGTGGCTGGGTCCATCTTGCTATAACACGCATCGGGAAAGACATTATTTTCCAGTCCTATTCTTTCAGGGGGAAAACACCCAGCGGAGGCCACATCCTGCCCATGCTGGGGGGAGGTGAAAATGTGGCAAATAGTCACATGGGTTTTCAGGACAAATTTGGAAGTGGCGCGTTGGTAGATCCTACCTAGCGAGGGAGGAGTTGCTACAAACATGGCGACCGGGGCAAAAGGGACTGCCCAAGGGAGACGTGGGTCCGCCTGACAGGGGGACTGTACCACAGAAAATACATCACAGGGGATAACCGTGATAATCGGCACCTATGGAGCACCTATTCCAGTACAGAGTAACTAGTACCCGTAGTGGGTCTGGTCGGCAATTCCTTGATGACGATCATTCGAAAGGAGGCGGATGCCTGGCAAACTGAATCACGTAGCCGAGTTGGATGGTCCTGGCCAGCCAGCGTGATGGGTTGGAAAGCGTAAGCCACACGTCCAAGCTCTGCACGAGGGGCACTAAGTGGACGATCATTTTTGACATACCCGGTGGGGCTTCGCAGCAGTGGGGAGCAGGTAGATTTGCATCCTGAGGCATGTGTGCAGAGAAAAAACTCTTAAAAAAGCACTTACCTTGCTCCGCATACCCGGTAGGGGGTGGGTTAGTGACTGAGGAGGAGGTCCTAGTGAGGCGTCCTCTGGAGTTGTCAGAACCAGCCAGCCGTGGTTGTGAACGCTGTACAGGCATGGACGGGGAGGTTTCTACGTCCAGTGTGCCACTTCGCCTGTAAGGGTTTGATGCCGGGGCGCCGTGAGAACGGCGTTTGCGGGCACCGGCTAGATGATGATGGGGATGAGGAAATCACTCTTTTATTGAAAAAATGGGTACCACAGCCCGAAGGGGATGCGACAAATGAAAAAACGGAAACCAAGGACTCTCCTCCCTGCCCTTCACCAGGGGAAGGCGTGGTCTGGCTACCAGCTCCTTCTGCGAGCCTTCTGCGTCCTTGAGGAGGTTCGTTGGACAGGGGTCATCCGCTTCCTGTGGGTAGCTCTACGCTGGGGCTGAGAGCTGGGCCCTGGTTGAGGCGGAGCTACCTGCTGGTTTCTTGCTGCCGTGGAGGGACGCCATCTGCGAGCAGACGGGGCTCGGCTCCCGGACCCGAGGAACCAATCATCTAGCCATGAGGGTTGAGGGGAAGACGGAGGGTTCCAGTCCAGCCCCACAATCACAGCGGCCCGGGCAAGCATATCGGATATCTGGGCGTCAGCCTCGAACTGGGCCCGAAGGTGGCAGGAGTCCTCCGCGTCAGATGCTGCGACGTTGTCCGATGCAGCGGCGACATCATCATCCTGCTCCATGGCACCAGCGAAGACATCAGACTGGCCATGAGGCAAGCCGGTCTCACGTTGAGCCCGGACGGAAGCAATCGAGCGTGCTGGGGGGCGGGTAGTTTGTGGGGATTTACTCGGTGAAATCATGCCCGCTGAACTCCCCAAATCACATCCATCGTCCTCAATCCCATGGGAAGAAGGAGCAACGCGTGGAGCAGCTGGAGTGGCGTTTCCCTTGAGAAAGGAAAGCTGCGACCTCAACGATGCCATGGTCAAGTTCTCGCAATGAGTACATGAACCATCCACAAATGCTGCCTCGGTTTGATCGCAACCCAGACACACAAGGCAGCGCCTTTGGCCGTCAGAAGCGGAGAGATATCTGCCGCATCCAGGAACAACGCAAAGGTGGAAGGGCATCTTGATAAAGACGCGTCTTTAAAAAGACGTTCAACGCCAATGCGTTAACTCTTTTAGAGAAATAATGCTCTTTTAGAGGAGTTGTTGCTCTTTTAAGAAGCTGTCGATGTGCCCAGGGGTGTGGACTGCATTGGCTTGCAGAGGAAGGGAGAAAGCCGCTGGCAATGCGCCTTAGATCCAACAGCTTAGAGGTGAATGGAACAGAAGTGAGATTTCCGCTCGGCTCTGAAGAAAGAATCTGACTGAACAGATGCACGATCCCCGCCATTTTACCCGTATGTCCGGGGACCGTACATGCAAATTCTGTTCACCAACTTGACATTGGCCTTTTTCATATTCAGAGGTATCCCACTACAATCGACACAACGTCGAGTGAATGACAGAAGGGGAACTGTACATACCCGTACCTTGCACATACATTACCACTTGCACATGTACATATGCAGTTCTGTTATGTCCTATTATTTGTATGTCTATTTATACTCTTAACTTGTTTTATATTCTGTGTCTCACTGTAAAGTTCTGTGTGCACTTGCTTCTCCTATCACCAAACAAAACACACAAAAAAATCCTTGTGAATGTGAGCACAGTACGTGAGGCAATAAAGCTCATTCTGATTATATTTTTTCTTTCCTATTTCCTCTTAGTTCATTTTCAGTCATCAAAAATAGTTCACAAATGTTCCTGTTGTCCTGGTGCAGGTGCTGATTGCTCAACTGAGAGTGTTGACCCCATTGTGTGTGTGTGTGTGTGTGTGTGTGTGTGTGTGTGTGTGTGTGTGTGTGTGTGTGTTTCTATTACTGCTCCACAGAGAGGTGTGTGTGAAGCAGGACAGGCGGGTGCACCTTACCGTGGTTTACTTTGGAAAGGACCAGATGAATGAGGTCAAAGGAACCTTGGAGAACACATCGAGGTATGCCATCTTAAATGTGTGTGTCTGTGTATGGTTAATTGCATGGAAGTGTGTGTGCCCACACAGAGGAACAACATGAGCAGATAAAGCTGAGGTTATGGCTGAGAAATTCACAGGAAAACCAAAGGCAGAGTGGTGTCATAAGTTCCTAACAGTAATCTTTTCCTTTGCCTTGCATCCAAATCTGCCTTCTTACTACGTAAATAGTATGCCAAAAGCAGTATGAGTAGAGTGTCAGAATCCTCAGTACACATAAAACAGTAGATGAGAAATCCCCGATTGAACTTCTATATCCGGCGAGATTCTGAAGTACTCATCCACTGAACACTGTGACAAGAGCCGAGGAGCTGTCATATTCAAAACACCGTGAAGTTGGGCGGCTCTTTTTAACTGCTTTCAAGTGCTATGTATACCAAGAAAGTTGTTCCTTTTGTTTAACAAAAACACAGTAAATAATTTTTCATCATACCATCGAGTAACAGGACAATGGCCTTTTTCCCGCGTGAAGGATGAGCAAAAGAATCCTAAAAGAATCAGTGTGATCCTACTTTATTTACGGCCGAGAAGTTTGTACTTCATCCAATGCAGTACATAATCTGACAGTACACAAATTCAGATGCAACTTGGGTTTTCAAACACGCTCTGCTATCTGAAAGACTGCAGTCAGAAACTTATACCGTTGGATGCATTAATAATTCCATTTATTTATAAATCAAGCTGAGATTTAAAATGCCTATCCTCATGAATATATTAAAATGCTGAACCGGTCTTATTAATGAAAGATGATGTTTAATGATTATTAATCAAATCCAAGGGGTCAGTACTCTGCTTTTAAACTGCTTGAATTTCTGATGAGATAGTTGTGTAAATATATGGTATTTGAGTGGTGTTGCATATATACAGTATATTAACATATTTATTATTATCAGCTTTGCATCAGGGTCCTGATCACCCTGTCGATGATATATTATATTATATTATATTACATTATGTCCTGAGTGTCTTATTGCTTTTATAAAATTGTTACTTTTTTGTAAAATATTAAAATTATAAAAAAAATATATTACACATAGACACATATGTGACCATGTGACCATGAGTGCTCACTCATGATTATCAATTGGAGGTCAGTGAATCTGCACTATTAGACTGGTGTGACTGACCTCCACCCAGTGTGAAAACATGTCAGTTCAGATGCCACTTGGATGCAGATGAAATCAACAGAGCAGTAGATTGCCTGGAACTCAGCCAGCGTCATGCTGTATGGCTCCCTGCATTGCAGCGTACAGTATAACCGATATCTCTCAATTTACAGGAAGACATTTTTTTTTCTCTTTACAGTATGTAAAAACATTAAAAATGCAGCCAAACTCTTGTTTTTACATCTGTCTTGCTTAACCCGGCACTTCCCAGTGACACAGAAGCTTTTCTGTGCTGTGTTCAGTAGGAGAGCAGCTTTTGAAGAATATTTGTTGAGAAACGGGGAAAGCAATCATGGCCTTGTACCTTTCAGGAAAGGGTAGGCCGATAATCAGCACTGTTCTTGTTCGTTCTCAGGGAATTCATTGTGTCCACTGTGGTGCAGAAATCAAAAGAGCTTAGTTTATTTCTGCACTTCAGACTAATTTGATTCTCCACAATTTCCTGATTATTCATTCCATCTCCCTTCCAAAAGAGTTCATTGTTTGTCATTGCCCAGGAGCCCAGAATGCTTGTATCTTGAAACTTGAGAACAGATTAAATTTATGCAATTGCTTCCGCTGTAGTTTGAGGGGGAATTCACTTCACCACTTTGCATGGTTTATTTCAGGGCAAAACCCTAAATCTTATTCACTAACCACCAGCAACCCAATTTAATCAGGCATTAAATGCACTAAAATAACACTCTGCTGTGATTATTTAAATTAAAGGAACATTTCCCACATAAATGAAAATTGACTGGGGCTGTCAAGCTCTAAAAAGCACAAAACAGTACCATAAATACCATAACAGTATCATAAAAGTAGTCCATATGACTTCTTTTCAAGTCTTTTGAAGCCACACAATAGCTTTACGTGAGAATCAGTTATTATTCACTGAAAATCAAGCATTGATCTCTAAATAGCCTCAAAATGTTCTCATCCACACAGCTTGTATCTATATCTAAATATCTCTTGATGCACTGGTTGCATGTGTGTTTTGATATCGATTGCAGCTGTATTTATCTTTGAGAATGTCCACCGATCAATACGTGATTACAGACCACCCGATGTCAGTAAAAAATCGGTTAAAAGCCTCCCGCTATCTGACAACATGCAACTTCAATAAATGTAATGATCATACATTATTACATCATGGTATGACCTGCCATTTCACTCTGCCCACCTAAAGCACTTCTGTTTTCTGTTGTGTAATATGCTGAGATTGACAGCTCCAGTGCTCAGAGCAAAGTAGGTTGGTGTGGCTACAGTATCTATTTGCAGGGAAAGTGAATCGATTCGCATGAATAATTTGTGTTCATTTGAGAAGGGAAGAGAGAAGAGTGCAGGTAACACTGCATTATGCAAAGCTCAAAGAACAGACAGAATTTTATAATTAATAATTATGTACACATAATAAATACATTTAATTTATTATTATATGTTTTATTATTATAAAAATGCAAAAAGTTTTTTTAGGGTTAGGTTTAATTTGTAGAAACTATTATTAGTTATTAGTCTATAGAATGTCCTCATTTACATAGCAACATATAAATAAATATGGGGGCATGGGAGGGTGGGTATGCTTAAGTATATTTGGGTTTAAATTTGTATATGGGTCATTGATAGATAATGATGTTTGAGATGATAAAAATGGGAAATCTTGTAAAAATCTTGTTTAAAAATGTGTCAAGTTCGTAGAAATTTAATCTTTGTGTAAAATAAAATAAAAAATAAATTATGACTTTTTTAAAAATGTCAAATGGTGTAACCATGAAGTAAAAGGTATTAAATTCCTTTCCTTAACTTTTTTATGTCAAAATACATTCTAATATCCCAGTTTATTGTTCATTGACAACTGTAAGTATGCCATTTGTGGGTTTACCTCCCCAAAAAGTATAAACACTGAGCTTCCCAGGCACTATCAAAACATTGTTTATATTTTGAGCGGCCCACTCAGCTCCACCCATCCCTTTCCTTGGACGGTGCAGCAGGAGAAATCCAGTGGCAACTGGATAGCGGACATGGAAGATCTTGCTGTAATATGTCGATCAGTTACGGCGATGGAGTAATTCTCTGAATTGGCTAAAAGAATTGGGGACGTTGAGAAATGGATCGAATATCTGGAGTCATCGGAGAGGGTATTAGCTGCTAATCCTCTAGCGACCAAAGTAGATTTGCAGAGCATTTGGGGAAAAGCTGGAAGACCTTGAGAATCATAATCGACAAAACAACATCCAAATTGTTGGAATTCCTGAGCATGAAGAAGGTCGAGATATGGTGAAATTCCTTCCCGAGTCTGCTCGACATAACAGGCCATAAGCTGAAAATCGAGCAAGCTCACAGAGTCCCAGCTCGGAGATCCACAAAAGGAGACAGGCCCCGAACAATTCTGGCCAAATTTCTGAGTTCATCTGATAAAGCTCTTGTATTACACGAGGCGAGGAGTAAAGGAAAACTTTCTTGGAAAAACCACAGCATTTTCTTTTTTCCAGACTTTTCAATGAGAGAAACTTGATCGATTCAAGGAATGCAAGAAACTCTTACATCAATGGAAGATCACTTTTACACTGATATTTCCGGCCAAATTGAGAATAGATACTAAGGATGGCTGCAATATATTTACATGCCCACAGCAAGCATTGTCTTTCATAGAGACAATGGTGTGAGTAAGCCATTTGGTTTTCCTCATGTGGCCCCAAGTGAACTTGACTCTCTAAACATACACTTGACTATCTGAGGAAGCTGGGCGGCAATTCTTTTTTTTTTTTTAGTTGATTCCGCCTAGTGGCTGGAGTTTGTTTTGTGTAGTAACACTCCTTGTAGAAACTCTTGCATTGACGGAGGATCAATTTTGCACTGATGTTTTTGGCCAAATTGAGAATCGATATGAAGGATGGCCGCAAAATATTTACATTCCCACAACAAGCGATGTCTTTCATAAAATAAATGGAGGAAGTCATGGTGTATTTCTCACGTTGCCCCCAAGTGAGCTTGACTCGCTGATCCTTCACTTGACCGTCCGAGAAAGCTGGATGCCTTTCTTGCTTCTTTTTGTGCTGTTTCCGCCTACCAGCTGAAGTTTGTTTTGTGGAGTAACACTCCTTCTGACAGTTCAGGACTTCAGGACTCCTACTGCTCATTCTTTGTATTTATGACTTCTATTGGCTGGAGTTTATTTTGTGGAGTATTTTTTGTAGGACATTAGAATAATTAGGTCATCTGCTGCATTCATGAACAGCCAGCTCACTGAACATTCGTTTGACTGTCCGAGGAAACTGAATGTTTTGTGTGTGTGTGTGTGTGTGTGTGTGTGTGTGTGTTGGTTCCACTAGCGGCTGGAGTTTGTTTTGTGGAAGAACACACCTTTGATATTTTTCGACGGTTTTGTGATTGAATCTACACATTCTTTGTGTTTATTCTGCATATTGGCTGGAGTTTGTTTTATAGATTATTTTCTGTTTGTACAGAAGCACCGGACTTGAGCAATCCAACGGCAAATTTGTCATGGGGTGCTTTCGTAGGCGTACATGGACTGTTTAAGTATAGAGGGATGGACGTCAGTTGGCACTGTCGTGCGCGGGGTTAATGTGCAATGCTTGGCACGTCGCATTGTTCCCCCCATATCGGGGTGTAGGGAACTAGAAGGTTATGACGATCTTATGGGGCATTAGGGAAGGGTACGTACAGTCTGACACGGCCTGTCGTTTTGGCACGTAACTGCCTGCCCGCACCTGTGTCAGCAGCGCACGTACACGGTTCAGCGCATGTCGTGATTAAAATTGGACCCTTATTGTCGCTTCTTCGACACAAAGTCAAAGTGAGCGACAGACAAGGAACATCTAGGTTACTGTTGTAACCTCCATTCCCTGATGGAGGGAACGAGACTTTGTGTCCTCCCAGCCACGTCACTGAACTGAGCCACTGTTACGACCGAACCTCATTGTCGGCTCCTCAGGCAAAATCTTGAATGAACAGACGCATTTCCCTCCCTTTATACCCGTATGTCTGGGGGTGGGACATGCAAATTCTTTCTGCCAATTTCTCATTGGCCTTTTCTTAAGTTCAGAGATGCTTGAGGCTCTCGAGAGACCCCTAGTGTCGCTTCTTCGATTCAAAGTCTCATTCCCTCCATCAGGGAACGGAGGTTACAACAGTAACCTAGACGTTTTTAACATATGTTAAAGGCTGAAATCAATGTCTATATGGAGACCAACTAGTGTTCAGTATCCTCTGTGGGCATGGCTTGGGAGGCAATATTAAAAGTGCAGAGGCAGAGCTTAAGCGCCAAATGTCATCTGATGGCCTCAGAGAATTGACCCGATTGAAATATAGATATTATAATATTTTGTCACGGAAGGTGGAGTTTTGGCTATTCGGGGCAAAAAAGTCTTACTTTGAGTCTGGGGACAAAGCAGGGAAACTTTTGGCTAGATATATAAAGCAGAGAGAGTGTTTTTGTACCATTCCCTCAGTGAAATATGTGGGTGGTGAAATATTTAACTTGGTCATTGATATTAATAATGCTTTTAAAGAATTTTATCTTGATCTTTACAGTTCCACATCTTCATCTACCAATGAAGATATTCGAAATTTTGTCAGACGGCTTTGCCGCTGAATTTTTTTTTTTCATTTTATGCTACAGAATTTTTATTACACTTTATTAATACACTTTTATTAGAAGTTTATATGGAATCATAAAAGTATGGAAAGCTTCCTCCAACCATGACACAAGCCCAGATCAGTCTGATCCTTCAAAAGGACAAAGATCCAACCGAGTGTTAAGAGTTACCATTCAATTTCCCTTATCCAGCTAGACATAAAAATATTGTCAAAAATTCTGGCTAACCGATTAAGTAAGTTATTACATCTCTTATACATATAGATCAGGTGGGGTTTATTCGGGGCCGCAGCTCTTCTGATAACATTAGGCATTTCATCAATATCATGTGATCAGTGGCAAATGATCAGACTCCGGTCACTGCCATCTACTTGATGCCAAAGAGGCATTTGATATGGTAGAATGGGATTATCTTTTTAAGATTTTGGAAATATACAGGTTTGGGAATACTTTTATTGGATTGATCAAGTTACTTTATAGACACCCAGTAGTGGCGGTACAAACAAATGGATTCATTTCAGATTATTTTACTTTGGATAGCGTGCCCTGGAACCATTAGCAGCCATGATAAGAAAGGAGGATGATTTCTAGGGGTGATGGCGGGAGGTGTAGCACATAAGCTTTTGCTTTATGCAGATGATATTTTATTATTTGTCTCTGACCCTACTAGATCTATGCCTTGCCTCTAATGAATTATTAATTCCTTATAAATTCTCGGGATACAGAGCCAATTGGTCTAAAACTGAAGCTTTGGCTCTGACAGTGAACTGCCCAATAACGGCTTTCCAGCCGGGCACCTTCCAGTGGCCCAAACAGGGCATTAAGTTTTGGGGTATTTTATTCCCAGCAAATTTGTCTGATTTAGGAGTTAATATTGACCCCTTAACAAAAAGGTTTTTGAGCGATGTGGGCTTCATTTCATTTATCTATGATTGGGAAGGTAAATTATAAGTTATTAAAATTAATTGTATTCAAAATAACGTGCAGGAGGGAATGAGTTATTGCCCCAAGTGAAGGAGTTCAAGTACCTCGGGGTCTTGTTCACGAGTGAGGGGACAATGGAGCGGGAGGTTGGCCGGAGAATCGGGGCAGCGGGGGCAGTATTGCAAAGCTCTCGATCTACCGGTCAATTTTTGTTCCTACCCTCACCTATGCTCATGAAGGCTGGGTCATGACCGAAAGAACTAGGTCGCGAGTACCAGCGGGCGAAGTTGGCTTCCTCAGAAAGGTGGCGGGCTTCTCCCTTAGAGATAGGGTGAGGAGCTCAGTCATCCGTGAGGAGCTCGGAGTAGAGCCGCTGCTCCTTTGCGTGGAAAGGAGTCAGTTGAGGTGGTTTGGGCATCTGGTAAGGATGCCCCCCTGGGCGGCTCCCTAGGGAGGTGTTTCAGGCACGTCCAGCTGTGAGGAGGCCTTGGGGAAGACCCAGGACTAGGTGGAGAGATTACAACTCCACACTGGCCTGGGAACGCCTCGGGGTCCCTCAGTCAAAGCTTGTTAATGTGGCTCGGGATAGGGAAGTTTGGGGCCCCCTGCTGGAGCTGCTGCCCCCGCAACCCGACTTCAGATAAGCGGATTGAATACCATCCATGGGATGGATGGTATTCAAAATAACTACCTGTTCCAATCTCTCCCTGTAGATGTCTCCCTCTCTCATTTCAAGAAATTTGATAGCATAGTGAAGTCCTTCATTTGGAATGGTAAGCATCCTAGATTACATTTTAATAAGTTACATAGACTGATTGACAAAGGTGGGCTAGGCCTACCCAAGATTTTGTTTTATAATTATGCATTTGGTCTCAGGCATTTGGCTCATTGGTCTCTTCCACCTGAGAGAGCCCCTCCCTGGTTTTGTATTGAACAGGAAGTTCTTGCTCTTATTTTGCCATTGCAAAGCATGTTTATCAAACTAGTCTGAAAAGTTAAATGACAACCCGTTATCTCGCATTTGCACTCAGGATGGACAAAAGTGTCCATACTGATTGTTTAATTCTGACATGTTTTAAATGTTGCCTCAAGCATATGTCTGAACCCTAAATTATATATTAATAAGTCCCCTTTCTGCTGGTCAGACTGGATTGTGAAGGGGTTAATACACTTGGTGACATATATGAGAGTGGAGTGTTGAGATCTTTTGAAAATTTGGTTAAACATTTTGGGATTCCCAGATCTCAGTTCTATAGGTATATACAGCTGTGCCACCTGCTCTGTATTGTTTTTGGGAGTAGCATACACCACCCTAAAGAGGCAGAAACATCTGAAGTGGTGTTTACTGCTTTCGGAAAAGTTCTTGAGGCATCAGTGTATTTCTCGCTGCTAATTCATAGTCTGTGGGACAGAGCTTAAATTTCTCTCAAGAGATTATGGGAGAAAGATTTATATATGGTATTGGAGGAGGGAGTGTGAGCTAGGATTCTAAAAAACTTCAAGTCTGCATCTAGAGATGCAAGGGTGCAATTTAAGATTTTACATAGATTCTATTTGAGATTGTATGCTTGGTCTTAAAGACACAGCCACCTGCTGGTGATGACAGTCAGAAGATGGAGACAAAACCCTTGCTTTTTGGGGGTCTGTTATTTTGGTAGAAAGTTCAGAGTTTTTTGTGTGACGTTTTAGGCACTCAGATAAATTTTGGGGATAAACACATAAAAACTGGGTTCTGACCAGCATTGTGGTGGGCAGGGAAATCATTTTAAGGGGATGGAAGTCGGATAGGGCACCCTCATTTCCAGAGTGGTGTATGTGGAGATGGGGAGAGTGGCTGCTTTTGAAGGGATCTCAAGCAGAAGGCAGGGGCTTCAGAATTTGTTAGACAGGATGTGGGGTAATTACTTGGTGTTTTTGGGGGACTCTCGGGGAGGGGCTGGGGAGAGAGAGTTTTGTTTTAATTATATAAGATTATTATGTTTTTATGTGTGTGTGTGTGTGTGTATGTGTGTGTGTATTTGTGTATTTGTGACCACAGGGGTGTTCGTTGTGGGTTAGAGTGTGTTTGGTGATTGAGGAGGGGTATTGGGGGGTTAAATGTTGATTCAGTGTATATATGTTGTGTTTTTTTTTTTTTTATTATTATATATTTATGAATCAATGTTAATTGAAAAGATACTCGGAATATGTATCGTTATGCTTACTAGTTACCAAGAATTATCCTACCTCTTGTGCTAGATCCCCCGCACAGTTCAATATGGCGATGTTACTGGATGACCGGATTACTCTGCAATGTTTTGTCCAGTTATGTTATAGTGGTCTTGTTCATTATGACATTTAACGTTTATCACCTTTTATTTGAATTTGTTCATAGTGGATCAGAGGGTGCGAAAGGAAGTGATGAGTCTGACGTTGTTTGACAGGGTTGTTTGAAAACATACTTTATTTTTGTAATTCCATTTGAAATTACACACTTCACTTTTAATTATTCATTTTAAAACTATTTTTAGACATGTTTTACAAGGTATTTTTTATTTATTTATTTTATATCATAAATGTTTTCTTAGGGTTACTAGTGAACAAAATATGCTTTTTTATCATAAGAATATCTTAGATTTTTAAAAGCTTCACACAGGTGATGCTTGTTTGTTTTGTATGTGGGGGGTTTTCTGTCCCATGACAACAGCATGTCTACCTACATGTTGGATACACCACCTCACTTTGATTTGGTCAATTAAAGTTTTTTTTTTTTTAATATTGATAATATTTTAAACAATTTTTTTCACTGCTTATAATAATGCTAATTATTAATATTATTATTATATATTCTAAACTACTTATGCCGACATTTTTATGATTATAATTTTATTTTTAAATGTTTTCAGATGCATACACCACTCAGACATTTTTCATTTAAGCCCCAGAAAAAGTATTAAAAAAATTACATTAAACTCATTTGAAACATCTTCATCATAGTAGACATGTATTCAAGTAAGTGTTTTCTGTGGAGTGGAATAAAGTAAAGTGTAAAAATGCTATGACTCTAAACAGTTCCCATCCCTTGAAACCAAACTAGTATCACAAAAATGTATTTTTTAAGTCCTTTTTTGTTTTTTTGGCCGATGGCAAATTGAATCACACATACTCACACGTGGAAACTCTCCAGGCTCCATTCCAAATCCATTCCACTAATGTGACTAAAATAATATCCTGTTTGCATACTATTTGTAACTGCTTTAAATTTGTACTGCTGTGCAGCTCTCAAAAAGAGCAGGTTTATGAATAACTGCTTTAAATTGTATTTACGATATTACTCCCACAGGTCGCAACAATGTTTTTGTGTCCCCCCTGAGTGTTTTGGGATTTGGATCCTCCCACCACCCCCCAATGCAGAGGCACTAGGCAATTGCCCACTGTGCAAATAAGCTAGTGCTGGCCTTGGTCAGACATGCTGCCCTATATTTTGTATTGTTCCAATAAGAACAGCAGACAGCCACATCTGTCTGTGTGGTTGTGGCACCAGTGTTGTCTTGCTTGTTGGTGAATACAAGCTTTTCTGTGTTTCTATTTTCTTATTAAAAGGAAAGTGGTTTATCTTTACATGATACCCATTTAACATTATTAATATATAGAGTGGTTAAGGCATTGTTGCTAAATTGTAGTGATCCATATTAAAAAAAAGGAAGCAGTTCTTCCTGTTCCTCTTAAAATAGCTGCTATTAGCTGGCTTTAATAGCAGGTATTATCTGCACCATGTCTGGTGGCATAGTGCTGTTATACATCAACTTAGCTCGAGCCCAGCACATTAAACTTTAATCGTTTTTTTTTATTTGTGTGTATCTATGTGTGGCTGATTTTTTTTCACAGTCACATCCACACATCTCTGGCTTAGGATGCTCTGGCTTTGTGTGGATTTTTCAGGTCACAACTTAAAATCTGCACCTGCTTTCAATCACAGCGTCTTATTCTGCTGTCACGAACAACTCTTCCATTTTTCCATAAAAAAGATGGCAAGATACGGGAAACGCTCTAAAAATGCAATCACGTAAACATTAGCAAAATGCCAGTCATATGATTTCCTCTGGGCTCGAGAGAAATTGGGTTTGCTTTGCTGCTTGGCAAGACAGCTGTGCTCATCTCATCACCAGTAGTTTCAGTTTTGTCTGTCTTTCATTTGTCATGTTCACCTCTCAGGAATGAGCCCCTCTTTCCTGACATCTAAAACTGTGATGAAAATGGACTGAATATATAGTTGTTTTTGTGAACATT
The DNA here is from genome assembly GCA_032164185.1 of Moxostoma hubbsi. NCBI lineage: Eukaryota > Metazoa > Chordata > Actinopteri > Cypriniformes > Catostomidae > Moxostoma > Moxostoma hubbsi. Next base: position 8,721,531 of record JAVLUX010000125.1, read on the forward strand.
TGACATACACACTGCAGTTAAATGAGGTTGTCAATCGTGTTCTATACACACTAAATTTGGATATTTAAGGGAGTGACAACCGAATTCACTCCCAAAACATTCAGGTAGTGACAACCGAATTTATATTTCAAGTTTGACTCTCTTGACTGAAGTTAGTCCTACCAGCCCTATGGTCTCAGGGTAACCCAAAACATTATGGGGCAGAGAGAGCATGCTGTTTAAAAGTAACATCTTCACAAAAATATACAATGATGCCCCTTTTGATGGTAGTTTATTTTATTAATTTTATCCCCTTTTCTCTCAATTTGGAATGCCCAATTCCCACTACTTAGTAGGTCCTCATGGTGGCATGGTTACTCACCTCAATCCGGGTGGCGGAGGACAAGTCTCGGTTGCCTCCGCTTCTGAGATCGTCAATACGTGGATCTTATCACGTGGCTCATCGTGCATAACACCATGGAGACACGGTATGTGGAGGCTCATGATATTCTCCGTGATCCACGCACAACTTACCACATGCCATATTGAGAGCAAGAACCACTAATCATGACCACGAGGAGATGGAGCCATGGCATTGTTTAGCAGAAACTCTCTGGCTAGCTTGCATTATTATTGTTAAGAAAGCTGTTTTTGTTAAAGTCATGGCCTAGCAGTTTGTGCTTACTCTCTAGCTAGCTAGCACTATTATTAAGAAAGATGTGTTATTTAGAGCAGTGGCATAGTGGTTAGTGCTAACTTTCTATCTAGCTTGCATTATTATTATTAAGAAAGATGTATTAGTTGGAGCCATGGCCTAGCGGTAAACACTAACTTACTAGCTAGCTTGCACTTTAATTATTAAGAAAGCTGTTTTATTTTAAGCTGTGGCCTAGCTTATCACTTACTTTCTTGATAGCTTTTGTTATTAAGAATGATACGTATTAGTTGAAGTTGCGGCTTAACAGTTAGTGCTTACTCTCTGGGTAACACTATTATTTAGCTTAGCTATTGTAGCTAGCACTGTTATTATTAAGAAAGATTTTTATTATTTTTATTTATTAATAATAATCACTATATATTTTTATTTTTATATTTTTAAAAGATGTATTATCCCTGAAAGCACATGTACATCCCCCATATGGCTATTTGATGTGCATGTTTACATCTGGAAGATGTATTTTTTAGGTTGTTTGCTCATCTGCAATACATCAAAAGGCGTTGCCTCTTGGATGTCAAAAATACATTCAGCAGATGTCTTTGAGACTTTTAAGATATAGAATGTTGGTAAATCTGATCTTTTTAAGATGTTTAGCAGATGTGAAGAAGAAAGTGATGCTTTTCAGATGAAATGCTCTTAAACAGACATCTCGGAGAATGGAGATGTATTTGTGCTATCTTTGGAGCCATTGCCTAGCAGTAGCACACACGCTAATTTAACGAGTCTTGAGGCTCATGTGGGCGATGCAGATTTGAGTCTGGCTTACATCTGTTTCTCACTCACTGTCCCAATCAGTACAGAGGCAAACGGCTAAAATAAAGAATTATAATTGTTGGTCTTTAGTTTTCATTTTACCATCTTTCGTTTCATTCTTAAAAGCTATCAATAAGAGTAGATTTCAGTTAGAGTTACGAAACATTATGTCTCTAACTATATTTTTGTTGTGTCTACTTGAGCAGGGAGCTGAACTTCCATAACTTCACACTGATTCAACTGAATGAAGAGTTTTCTCGGGGTCGAGGGCTGGACGTGGGTGCTCGTGCCTGGAAGAGAGGGAACGTCCTGCTCTTCTTCTGTGATGTTGATATCTTCTTCACACCCGACTTCCTGAACACATGCCGCCTGAACACCCAGCCTGGTGAGAGGAACGAGGGAGCACTATATACATACAATTAAATGCTTTATTTTTAGATATAAGTATCACGGCTCTGTTCCAAACCAAATGAGCTGCCTTGCAGTTACTTTCTAAGCGACTGTTCAAACAGAATGTGTTCTTCAATAAAATGCAGGTGTCTTGAGATTCATTTTTTTAAACAGTTTTTAACTTGAACTGACATCTCAAAAGCACAGTGCTCATGGTTCGAGACACTGAGAAAACAGCTAGGTGTGTTAAAACAGTTAAAGATGTCCATCCAGCACATGTTTGCGTAGAAAAACTATTAAAAACAGTACTGATGGATGCAAAACAACCCTAATAAGGCAATGTTCTTATTAAAGACATTTTTGACCACAACTCCTTTGGAACTAACCCACTTTAGCAGTGAATAGACTCTATTGAATGATTTCAATAGAGTTTGGCATTAGCATGTTGCTAAGCTAAAAATGTGACACAAATAAATTGTATTAAAAGGTATTACATTAAAATACATTACAAACATGTACAATTATTGGGTAAAATAATAATATTTTGATTAATTATATTGATAATCAACAATTGTCTTGCTTCATTCACCATCTTGGATTCATTTTTCACTGACAATATCGCAGTGCATTATGAGATTTCCTGTTCCGTGAAGAATACATGCGATCCTGCCCTAAAATTTGAACAAAGTAACTTGTCTTAGAAGGCAACACAATCAAGCTGCCTACTTTTTGGAATAACTGGAGCACACATACCTAAATATACAGCCTACGTAAGCAGCTCACTAGGGTTCGGAACAGACCATATATAGGTGATTTACTTATCATAATGTGTTGAAGCTGCATAACAGATCTAATTCATCAGTATATGGCAAAATAGACTGACTGCTTGGACTAAACCATTTCATAGCAAGCTGTGTGCTCACCTTGTCTTACCCTATCACAGGAAAGAAAGTATTTTACCCAGTTCTCTTCAGCCAGTATAACCCAGCTGTAATCTACGGCAGCCATGCTCACATCCCCCCTGTGGAACAGCAGCTGGTAATGCAGCTCATTTTCATGAACAGAATAAAATGCTTCATCAATTTTTATGTGATTAATTGCTGCATCGTGATGGAATTCACTGTCATTACAAATGTTTGCCATTGATATTCTGATTGTGTAGCCTAAAAGATCTTGATGAAGTGTGACGATAACAGATAGCTGACATTATATATAAAACAGACAACTTTGTACATAAGGCAAATTACAAAAAATTCCCAGACTCAATTAGATTCATTCTTCTTACAGATCATTAAGAAAGACACTGGCTTTTGGAGGGACTTTGGCTTTGGAATGACCTGCCAATACAGATCGGATTTTATCAACATAGGTAAGCTTTCTCTAGAGCAAATTCATTTACATACCTGGTCAAATTTACTGATATTAAGTATAACTGCACTGAAATGCTTCCCTGTTTGCATCACTCTACATGTCTGTGTTGTAGCTCCTATTTAAATGAATGGGGAAAGACAGAAATCTCCAAAATTGTTAGTCAAGATTATATTCAAATAACATATTTCAAATCAGGATTAAAATCTGACAACATTGGTATTATAAATTGTGGTTATGTAGCTCGAATCATGCTAAAAATTATGTTTTTCAGCAGGACCTCCAGCATTGCAATGCCTCTATCACAAAGGAAAGTTGCTCTTTTAACTGTAATGCTGGACTACATCCACCATATTTAGCATAAAGCATAGCACATCTCCCATTCATATTACTGACCCATCTCTTCCCTTTATACAGCAATGGCTGACCCTGCTTTTTCTTTATTTGGAACTATTTTTCATTATCGGAGAAAAAATAGACAAAATAACTGGCCATATTGTGTGTAACGTGTATGTTTCTGAAGATTAACTTGTTGTTTGTATAACTGTAGTATAAAGCAACCCAGTCTTATGAAAACTGCTGTAGTGCAGTCATAATGATATCATTTGAATTAGCCAAATTTAGAAAAGTCATATGAATCCTTACGATTTCACCATGAGAGTGTGTATCATAAAGACCTACTGCCGAATCGCAGCTGTGTTGATATTCAGAAAAGCAGCACAATTGCAAACATGATATTACTTAAATAATAGATAATAGTATTTTAGAAATAAGAGGAAAGTGTTGCTCATGTATCCAGAATTGGATGTGTTTACTTTGACATCTGTAACCTAAACTAAATATCCAGCTTAATTTGGGTCACTTTTAATGTTTCAAGCACTTTAAACACTTCTGCAGTGGAAATATCCAGAAGTAAAATAGCATGAACTTTCAAATCTCAACACAACAGTTCCCACCAGTTCATGACAGTCATGTGTTTCCCACGACTTAATCAATGACTTGTCTGAACATGTATAACATAGCATGATAAAACAACAAGGGCTGGTCTTGATACTTTAACAGAGAGTTCAGTATAACATGCATTCCAGGGAACAGACGATCATGGACATCTTAGCATACAGACTATAAAAATCTATATAAGGATCCATTAAGGAAAGCTAATATTCCACTCAAGTGCACACAGACAGTGTATTTCTATATTGCTTTTGCACAGTTAAATGAATACAGAAGCTACATCATTCTAAAGGTACAATGCACAAATGTAACAAATTGAGATTTTAACAAAGTTACAGAACAAACACTTAAACAATTGTACAGACACCGGCATATACACACACATCCCTGCACAAAACTACAGGAACTGTTTGTGCTGAAGGAAATTCAGGCTTCCCTTTAACAACAACAGATGCATGTAAACAAAGAGTTTATTCAACCTTTTTCTTTCTGCGGTCATGTTAATATTAGACCTGGAAACACACGCTTTAACTTTGGCTGGTAAAAACTGTAAACATGCAAATATTAGAAGTAATACTTGAACATTCTGTAAAAATGTTCTCACCCTTTGTGTCGTTCTGAACCGATATGACGTTCTTTTTTTGCAAAGCACAAAAGCAAATGTTTTAATGATGATCCCCATGCATTAAAAAGGACCAAAAATGATTCATGAAAGTAGTAGACATTCATTGTACGAAATTTCCACGTTTAAGTGCTTTGTCATTGGAAAGAACAGGAAACATGGGTGACTCCAGGATAATTCATGCTTATTTCTTGAGGAACTTTTATTTTGACACTGTGACGTATATTACCTAGGCAGCTTGCTAACAATAATGCTATTTGGGCAAATACATGCTATTTTCTTGGTGTTAAATTGTACAATATGCATCAAATGGTTGCTGAAATACATAAATATATATAACCGAAACAGCAAGTTTTAACAATTAGCTGCATTTTGAAAAATTTATAAAAGCTGCCATTCTCTACAGAAACCATCCCCTCTCTCTTCCGCCATGTTGAGAGTTTACATCCCAAACCGGTAAATCAGGTATCAAAATTATCTCTTGAGTTTCCTAGTCGTAATTATGACTTGAGAGGGCATTCTTGTGCAACTTCTAGTGGGAAACTTGTATCTACGATAATTCTGATAGCACATGAGGGCAGCATACAAGCACTTTTAAGGAGCTACTTCCACCTTATATGACTCTACGACACTGGTCAACACTGATCCGGTTCCGGACGGGACAGGGTCGATGTGCAGTCAACCTTGTTCGGTGGGGGCAAGCCACCAACCCGAACTGCAGCTGTGGGAAACCAGAAACCATGCAGCACATTGTCAATGAGTGTCCGCTAACTTATTTCAATGGCGGACTCGAGGCTCTACACCTGGCTGAACAAGATGCTGTTCTGTGGCTGGGCACGCAATGCAAACGCTAAGAAGAAGAAGACCTGATTTGACTCCTAAAATGACTTTTGTTGGTGTAACCTAATGTAATCATGTTGATTCAGTCATATTAAATAATATTTTTTACTTCAAATAGACCAGTTCATTTTGATGTTACCACAAGAAGCACATTTTTAGGTTGCTAATATTTTAACAGTGAATGCTGAACAGGTCTCAAAAATGTGTTTTTCATGCTGCAAATGATTTAGACTATGCTGAAACTATTTCAAAATGTTATCGACATCTTTGACAATCTCCTGTTCTCACAGGTGGTTTCGATGTGGACATTAAAGGCTGGGGTGGCGAGGATGTCCACCTGTACAGGAAATACCTCCACAGTAATCTGCTAGTAGTGCGCGCCCCGTCGCGCAGCCTCTTCCATCTGTGGCACGAGAAACACTGTGCTGATGAACTGCCCCCGGACCAGTACAAAATGTGCATGCAGTCCAAAGCCATGAATGAGGCCTCGCATGGGCAGCTGGGCATGCTGCTCTTCCGTCACGAGATCGAAGCACATCTCCGAAAACAGAAACAAAGAAGCGGAGCTAAAAAAGCTTGAAGCATGTTACTGTGTCTTTAATATTGCATTTAAAAGATGCTCTTAAAGGGATAGTTGACACAAAAATACAATTCTGTCATCAATAACCAAAACGATTTTCTTTCATTTTCACAAAAGAACATTTTAAAAGCCCTTAACATTCTTTCTAATGTCTCCTTTTGTAATTTTGTGTAATAAGAGTTTGGTTCAACATGTAAGCGAGTGAAGGATGACAACATTTTCATTTTTGAGTGAGCTATCCCTTAAATCATAGATGTGAAGAGCCGGCCCCAGGAACACAGCAAGAGGCAGACAAGACAGTCAAGTGCAGCGGATGACCTTCAAGTCTTCATTCTCTTTTGAGTGTTATAAAATTATCCTTTATCTGCGGTATTATCCAGATGCAGCTTGTGATGTCTGCAATACACTTGTGCAGTTCAGAGAGAAGTATCTATTATGCTATTAAATGGCTGTCTTTTGTAAACTTTCTATGCTACTGGAGGCAAGACACTGACTATAAATGGTAGGGGAGCTTGGAACACATTTTGTTTCAACATCAGTAACTTTGTGGGTATTTTTTTGTGCTATGTGTCTCAAACTTTTAAATAATGTTACCCAGCCCCATTTCATTTCAAGCATTTTAATACTGACTGAGTCACCAAATGAGGGGGCGAGGTGGAAGAGCCAGGGACGCTAGAGGGAGAAAGAGAGAGATGCACGTGGGTGTGTGTGTGTGTGTGTGTTTTATGTTATTTTTCAGTTTCTTTATACCATTAAAAGTTTACGTTCACTGCTCAGCCGGTACCCGCCTCCTCCTTTCACTTAAGCAGAGACTTTACCCGTTACATTGGTGCCGAAACCCGGGAAGGAGGATGAGCACGCTGTCCGGGAGAACTCACCGCTGCCGTCCACCAGGGGATGGAAGGGTTGCTGCCATTTGCCAGGGGAAATATATATATATATATATATATATATATATATATGTGTGTGTGTAAATGTATATAAAATATAACGGACAGTGTGTGTTTGTGTGTATCAGTCACTTTCACAACATTTTGCGCAGTCTTTGTGGGTTCAGAATTGTACTTTAGAAATTAACAACTCTCCCTCTACCTCGAGCCTTAAAGCTGGTAATGGCAGTGTTTCTAGAGTGTCAGTACACTATCATGCAAAAGTGAGATTTATATTCATCGATTATACCATTTATGGTATAGTTTTGGTTATTTTAGGAGATTAACTCATCATTAACAGCAGATGACTAATTAAAATAGGCTTGACTTTTCTGAATGGTGGAAAATGCAAAGATGCAGAATAATAGATAGATAATGCCTTATTACTAATTTTCTTATAGTAGTTGGTGCAGTTGTTAATTGTGAACTGAATTTCTCAGTCAGTGAGAGAAAGAATATAAAGAGCCTTAATGTGTTAAACTGTGCTCACTCAATATGATGAGTGGTTCAAAGTGCAATTCTTATTGCTATTTTTTGTTTGAACATGACCCTTCTTTTGATTTATTGATGATGTGGTGCTATGTACCGGTGCCGTGTATTAAAATGACCTGTGACAGTACGATCTTACAGGGCAACTTCACACAAAACATATTTAGAACTGCTCAGACAAGCATTGGAAAACAAATTTGATCTGAATTTTTAAAGATCAATAACTATATATTTTATATTTTGTACAGTAGCCAAATGAATTTTTGAGATGTAAAGAGTATTATGGGTACTGACGATGAACAGTATTAGGAGGGTTAATTTTGATTGAATACTTCTGGTGCACAATTTACAATCTTCAGAAGTTTCAAGAGGTTTATTTGTCAGATAAATGCAAAGCACACGTGTAGTTTCAAAATAATGATTTATTTGGGGACAGAATGCTTTTATTAACCATTTCACCCCAAAATTTCAAATATTGTATTTGTCTATTGTCTATTTGTGTTCTGAATCTAATTTGTTTTGAGACAAACTAGCTCTGATATATTGTAAATGAAAATCATTTAGTATTTTAAGGACAGAGCAGAATAAAGTGAAGCAAAAGTGTGACAGATTTCTCCATTTTATTTCAACAGTGTTTTTTCTGCATTAATTTCCACTCACAAGCAGTCTCATTGACCATTTGTGAAATGAAGATGTTTTGTCCAGTCTTCACCTGTAGATGGCAGCATTTCATCATTATTTTGAGCGGTCAGAAACACTCGGCTCTTTAACAGCGCTAAGTGGCTCATCGTGTGATGATTTGTATTGCGATTGTTAAAATCTGTAACAACAACACCTTTAAGAACGATTATGTTACAAGTGTTTTTTATTTATTTGTATTAGTAGGTTACGCTACTCTTGACCTTCAATTGTAAAGAAAATAACATAACTGCACTGTAAAGCAAACTAATGACAAGACTCACAAAACATGTTCAAATAGTAATGGTGTAATTGTATGGATAAATATAATGCCATAGAGGATGTATAATAGATCATATATTTGTTTAACATATATTGTCATATATATCAGATTTCTGAACAATCAAAATGTGTTATGCTGCGCTGGAGTGCAAAAAAATTAACAGCCTTTTTTTGTATTTATTTCTTCAATTAATGCTTTACATTATAACTAAATTATTAAAATAAGTGTCATTACATCTTACAGACTGATCAATTTGTTTTAAGTTTGTATATTATAAACATAAATAAGTATAAATAAAATTACACACACACACATTATATATATATATAGATTTTAATGTCAAATTAATATTTATCATTATACAGTTATTATTACAATATATATATATATATATATATATATATATATATATATATATATATATATATATATATATTATTTTTATTAAAAGTAATTGGCTGAATAAATGTACTGGAAAAAAATAGTTAGGCCTATGTGTGACAGAGAATATGTATTATTTCAGACATATATGAGAATGCTGTGGAAGACAAATACATTATTGCGTATAGATGGAATGTAAAGAAATTGAAAGACCGTATTGAAATTTTTTCTTTTTAGAATGAAAAATTTAAGAAAAGTAAGTTTTCCCCACACTCATGCCAACTGATGATACATTATAGGGCAACAGATAGGCGTGGCCTGTGCTGTCGTCCAGCGCTGAGAGACACGTGATAGGCTGAATCATCCTCAGCTGTCGCCCGTCATGACAGCCAGCAGCAGCAGCTCTCTAGTGTGTAGACCAAGCTCTACCCTACAGCTCACAGGCACCCTGACCCTTTTATTCTGACCATCCGAATCATCATATACCGGCTCGTCATCGCGTATTCTTATCCTCGTGCGTTGAAATGGTCATCTTATTTCAGGACCTTCCGCAGAACAGGTCGCTCTGTCTCCTGGACGGCTGATTATTAGTCGCCATTACGCAGTCAATGTTATTAAGACTGTTGCGGCTTGCCTTACTGCGCGTCCCTGTAGTTTATCTCTCTTTCAATAGACAATAAGAGGTGGACGCTCCGTCAATTTGTTTACTCAGACGCCTTATATTAAGCCTTTACAGTCAGAATTGAGCCACTGAGGGACACTGACACCGTGCAGCAATGTTCGAAACCAGAGGAATTCCCTTTGTATTGCTTGACATCGCGTGCCTAGTACTTGGTAAGTTTTATTTGGGTTAATTGCTTTTTTTTATTCATTAGTTTAGATTATGTCTTGACTGTTTAATCCGTATTTTAAGCCATTTATAGAGAAGTGTCGATCATTTATAACGTATAACCATGTTAGGACAAGCCAGGTGTCTGTAAATAAGGTGGTTAAATTGTTAGTTTTAGATGTAAATACGCGCTATGCCGAAAGAGTCCGCAGATATGAAGCTCGTGGAAACGGGGCGGATCTGGACGCATTCGTGGTGTCGTTACGTCCCGTAAACATATACATTGTTTCCATGCATGTTACTTAATTGCACGGGAATCAACATAGCTACAAAGCGACTCGCACGTCACCCATAGTGTACGTCATAGCGCATACTGAAGCCTATATACACCCTCATTGAGCAGAGACATCATGCGTTATCAATATTTTCCGTAAGGGCGTTATCTTTGTGCAGAGAATCTCCTATGCATACTGTCTCATTCACATCATTGTAAAAACTTAAAATCCCGTGTAGCTTTTCTGAACAACAGCCAGTAAACCACTCTAATGCACTGAAAAAGTGACTAGTAAGATTTACTAGAAGATACTACAAGTTTTTGCGATAGAAATGTTGTAATGAAACCATGTTCGCTTCGTAATCATTCAAGCCATGCTGGGAAAACCAGCTTGGAAAATTTAAGTAAAATGTACTTAATTAATTTACCTGTGAAGTTTACTAAAATTAGGAAATAAATAAAGTCCTCAACTTTAGGATTGGTACATGATGACATACTGTACAAAAGTTTTAGGCACTTGTGAAAAATGTTGCATTGTGAGGATGTCTTCTAAAATACATTAATGTTGGACAACTAAGCTTTGATGTGTACATTTCTTACTGAATCATAAGCAAGGTTGTTAACATTACCATACTAACTGGTTTGTCACGTGAAGTCTCGTGTTGTGTGGCAATAACAATTAAATGCTGAAGTTAATAGGGAAATAAATGCCACATATTACTCATTCACCCTATAATATTGATATTGTATTCACTTTGTATTAGCTAATATCAGGGTTCCCACAGTTATGAAAACCTGGAAATATCAGGCGAGTTGTCATTTCCAGGTTTGAAAAAATCATGGAAATCCCTATTGTGATACTTTTTTCTAGTTATGCTCCGTAGAAATAGCTGTTTGTGAGTGCAATCTCTAGGAAAAGTTTTGTAAAATCCTTATCTAGTAATCACACCTGGAATAAGTCATGGGAATTCATTGCTCAAAATATGGAAACCCTGTACTGTATGATCGGGTCTAATCCCCCCCCCCCCCAGATTTTCCCCAGAATCTTCTGATATCCCTGTCCCAGTCCAATGAATAGACAACCACTTGCCCACTTTAAAGATCAACCCCCCCACACAGGCCCTGCTGTACTATAGATCTTAACTACTATCTGCTGAATTAGGCACAATTTATTTGGTCTACCAATGGGCTACTCAAGCTTAGAACGTTCATGATAACATTTTATTTGTATTTATTTGGGGAATTTTCTGTGTGCTGGTAGAAAAAATACATACTTTTTAAACAATGAACAAATAGATACTTTCCGGAAATTTGCCAACTGAAAATTTCTTGAATTTGCTCTTTGATTGAGGTGCCAAGTTGGAGAAATGATTAAATATTTAATCATTATATAAAGAATAAAATCCAAACCACAAGGTGCACAGTGGTAGTCGTGGCCATCTGACTTAAATTTAACATATGCTGGTCAAATATCTCATATCTAAAAGTAGCTTACAATCACTGATTTCAAGTCGAGACATGTGTCTCATGGCTTTCTGGGAAGGCATCCTGATTTTTTGCATTGGCCAGTGCATATTTACATAAGTTACCCTCTAAATTCAAACTAGAACAGATGGGAGCACATTAAAGCCAAGGGACGAATTCGTGGGTTTAACCCAGAAGACTTTTGTCAATGGTAAAATGTTTGATAATGCTTACATCACATTTTTGTTTTGCCGTTTTCACATTTCTATCCCTGAGAACATGTTCAAAGATTTAGCGTGCAGTTGTACTACAATGGGGCTTTAGTGGATCATGGAACAATTTGTTTATGCGACGATTCCTTCTTTCAGGCTTGAACGGCCAGCTTTATCTATACGTATGTCACATGCGTTTAGCGTCAATAAAAGACCCATACTCTTACTGGGACATGAGCCTCAGGCTCGATGAATGAGGGTTTGTGTTGTTTTCTCATAATGCTTTGCAATGGCAACAACAATAGTTTGAGGCTATGGAGGAGTCAAAGTTTACATGACAAGCTCTGACATGAGACTTTAGACCGTCAGACCCCATTAGGGTGATGTTGAGTAGATAAAGATATGTCAGCATCAGCAAAACGGGTAAAATGGAAGAGGCTGCTTACAACAATAGTAATTTGTTTTGGAGTGACCAAAAAAAAAGGAAAATGAGAATTTACTTTACGCTTTACTATTTGTTTGATTTGCCATAGAATGAACATTATGGGCTAGTGTTGTCACAGTACCAAATTTCAGTAGTCGATACCGATGCCAGTGAAATTTCACGGTTCTCGATACCAACTTCGATACCACAGCGATAATATGATAATGTGCTACTGAACACATAAGTTTAGTTATTTTGAATATTATTTGAATAATGATTATTTTCCAGAACATATTTGTTTAATTTAATCACCAAAATGGTGCCTAATCATAAATTCTAAAAAAAAAAAAATTTTAAAGTGAAAATTTAAGTGAACTTTTTAAAATGTCAATGCATTTTTTTGGCCAAACTTTTATCCAACAGCTGTCTTGCTTGTGATATATTGCTTTGTTGTTATTATTATTATTATTACAGTGAATATTACATGTTACTATACATGTGTAATATATTTGTATTAAATTTTTTATTTAATTTCTTCAATTTCAGGCATCTAGCTATTATTTTGAATCGTGCTTTTATGTTTTTTTTGCCGCAAGCTTCACTTTACCGGATAAACACTTCACAACATGGCCCAGTGTGATCATTGAAGACTTTCAAGTCACGTCTGAAATCTCATCTCTTTACACTGTCCTTTGAGTTTGAGAAATGAAATGTAGGACACAGTTTGAGTGTTTGTATTTTAGGCTACTGGTGTTTGTGGTCATTTTCAAATGTTGTGTTTTAAATTGTATTACTGTAAAGCACTTTGGTCGACTCTGTTGTTTTAAATGCTATATAAATAAAGTTGAGTTGAGATTAAAAAGCACAAATGCTGTGATTTAATTCTAAACATATATTTTACATGTGCTGTGTGTTTCACAGTGGATTAGTGCTCTGCTTTGTCATCTCAAACAACGTGAATGATTCTCAGTCTGTGGAGTCTCCAGAGTTGAGCGGTCGGATTTATACATTCATTTAAAGTATGCAGCTCATCCACGCTAAGACTGCAGCCTTCAACGGTTTAATAAATCACACTAGAACATGTCACTTGGATTAATTTCCATTTCAGTGTAAAATGAGTAACAGGGCACACATTCAAAATAAGCCTGTGAGCATTTTAAAGCAGTCGTGTATCAGTCATACTGACACACAACTTGAGTCGGTGCTCGGTACTACAGGTACTGCAGAAACACTGGTATCATTACATCTTTTTTATTTTAGTACCGACATGGTACCAAAGTACCGGTACTTTTGACAACACTATTATGAACCCTATTTTAAGAGTGTTAGCACTAAGTGCAGCGCAGTGACAAGCTCCTTTTAAATGCTTAGAGAATGTTATTCTCGTTAAGATTGTGATGTACGCTCCGTTAAATTATAGGGAATGTAAGTATTATTAATCATTTTCATCTACTAACACAAATCATGGCTAGAATAAATAGTGATTGGATGATTATTATTCATGAACTGGTAATATTGTGTAGAAAATGAGCTTCAGACTTTACAAAAATGATGTTACCAAACATAACAAAATCACTAATAATTTATTATTCTCTAATTTTCTAACTATCTTATTCAATGTAGAAAGAACAGAATATTTTTTGCTATATTCACTTTACCACAAAATCCTTTTTATTAAAGTGTATAGTCCTTTAATACATTTAATCAACAAATAACATCAGTTGACAAGGCTGTTGGCAGATTTTGGAACTGACACTAGGCGGAATGACCACTAATCACTAAAGTTAGCGGCGATAACCTTAAAATGGTCAAATATCGGCTACATTTATCGGCCTTGTCGATAAACCAGTCTAATCAGGTGTCCGATCTCAACACGCTTTGTCCATTATAAACACACAAGCGTCATGTAAAAAAAAGTGTCAGTTGTCCTTGGCAGCAGCCAATCATCAACCCAGGAAATCAGCCCTCACCTTTGATTGGTTGGTAGACCTATATAGAGTTGTTAATCTATTGTTAACCCTTTTTCGCCTACAGCTGGCCTCCCACTTGCAGCGTTTAACCTGGGTAAAATCAAACCGTATCAGCGTGGCTTTTTCTGTAATGATGAGAGCATCAGCTATCCCTTCCACTCCAGCACAGTCACCTCCACTGTGCTCTACACAGTGGGCTTCACAATTCCTATTTGTAGTGTAAGTAATCCCCAACAGCATCCACACAAGACGTGCCCAGAGTCTTTCCTTTTCATTTAGATTTTCAATTTCGTTCAAATTTTTAATTTTTCCCCAACCTGGTCTCATAACATAATGTTACTATACCTACATTTGTGCAAAACGTTTTTCACATGGCTCTTTGTACGGATCGCAACAGTTTCCTGGTGAAATGAACTCTAGGTGCTACAACAACAAGGACTTCACACAAATCACAAATATAAGGTAGATTATCTGTTCATAAACACCTTTTGCCCTGTCCCTGACACAGTGCTTGCTATCTTAAGACATCAAAACACTTTTACTGTAGTGCGTGACTAAGTAAAACATTTTAACGTTTAACTCATAAAAACAGTCAGTCAGTGAACAGGATAGTGCATAATTTAGCAAAGAGGATTGAAAATATAAGAAAGATCCACAGATAGACAGCCACTAACATTAATGAATAAGATGCAACAGGCATACTATTTTACTCACAGACAAAAAGCTGTTTATTTTTGCATGGCTTAGAGTTACAACAGATGTGGCTTATTTGTCACGTTTTATTTTCATGAAACAACAGAATATGAAAAACTGTTACACGTGATTACTTGGAGTAAATACTCCTGAATAAAATCCGCTGTGATACGATGCGTAGATGCTGAGTTAATCTTCACGCTAGTGCATCTGACATGCTATTGAATGGCTTAAGGGAAGTCAGGCGGCTGCTCCCGGGTCCTAGTGCTTGCCGAGTGCGACCTATGCGCAATTTTTTTTTCTCTCAACAACGCAATTTTGATCCGATGTGATATTCAGGTGTGACTTTATTTCTGGAAAAAAAAATTAACATTTACAAACTTGATCATGTACAATTACTGTATATAGCATGTGGCTCAACTGATGGTATGTTACGCTTGCGGTGCAAAGTACCGGGAGTCCTGAAGACAACGGTAGTCAACACGCAAGTTGAAAGTGTCAGAAGCACCAAAAAATGACGTGGTTGCTTCAGCATTTGCGTTTTTCTTCTCAAATTTGCTTGTGACACTATCGGTTAGGTTTCATTTTTAAGGTTTGGGGTAGGAAGGAAGGTTTTGTTTATTTGAAATTCGATGGAGCAGTAACGGTAACTTTTTTCTCTCTCTTTAAAATGCAACTCTCTTTTAGCGCCACACAGTGGACATTTCACCTCAGAACTGCTGCGATACTTTTAAGAGATCAGACTGGAGTGAGTTTTATTTTAGTTGTAGTAGTTTAGGGCTGCCAAAGTTAACGGGTTAACTGATATCATTGAAATAATTTTAATGCTTTCAAGATGTCTAGATTTTATCGTTATCTAATGGCACTTTCATGTTTAAAGGTGAAATGTAATGTATGCTATGTATCAAAAACACACACAAAAATTGTTTTCAATTTGATATTAAGATATTTTTGGAATCATGAAAAGCATAGTTTAGTTAAATTTGACTTTCAACTATTATGTTTGTTTAAATTTGTCTTTATTTTATGTTAACAAAAAACATTTAATTTAATTTTAGTTAACGATAATAACACTGTCGCTCACACGTCAATAGTAATCAGTCTTCTTGAGGATTTAACTGACTGTTGCATCCAAAGGAAGTGGCCCATCATTTTAAGTGAACAAACAACCTAATAGACACCAAAGAGCAGCTGTATCAACATTACATCTGACCGCTAACAGGTGCTAACTGCCATTTGAAAAGAGCAGCTTAGTGAGTTTGAACGCAGCTGTTCAATTACTTTAATATGTGCTGGAGTGTCTAACACGCAGCGACCAGTGATGCATCGTGCCACAGCGGCTTTAGGTTGTCTATACTGTAAGCGTCAAAGCAGCATGTTGACGTCATCTCAGAATGTTCACTAGCACGGACCAATCAGCTGGAGGCTCTAGTTTACACTTCAGCAACAGTACAATGAAATCCAAATTTATTTTCAACAGAAATCAAGTTGTGTATTGAATAACTTAATAGATTCAGGCAAAAAAAGAAATACAAAATGAGCGCCATGTCTTTGACCCTACAACTGTGTACTATATACATATGGTTAAAAACAAAAGATTAGAAGGCCAGAGACCATAAAATTACAAGCTGGGTTTGATGAAATGGTCAGAAGGTATTGAAGTACATGATTAATAAAATGTATGCCAAAAACTTTTTAATAATCATATATGTATATTATAATTTTATTTCAGATGTACAGGGAAGTGCTGGTGTAGCTCTTCTATGCATTAAAAATAGAAATGGGATTTCAACTGAACGCAGTAGTAGACCACCATTGACTAATGCACGCAATCTAGTCTAGTTGTGTCACGACACGCCGTGCGCATCCAGGGTAGACATGGTGTCAAGATTGAAACAAGAATTCTCTGTAGGTCAATTGAACCATCGTTTTTTTTTTTCTTTGTCTAAGGACACACTGGGCATGTTGCTTTGAATTACATCCACTTACCCAAGGATGTCCACTTGGTAGAAGAAATTGCCTTGAGCACGTGTTGTAGATTAAAACATTTTTAGCGGTTTTCCGCTCTGAATGTATTTGAATGCAACCTGTACTGCTTTCAAAGTTGTTTTTTTCTTTTAAGACATAAATGGAAATTTGTGGTTTTCATCATGAAAGGCTTCTCAGGTTTCCCACCAAACCACATAAACTTCCTGAATATGTTTAGTAAGGGTCAATGTTTGGTCAAAAATCTAATACTCAAGACCAGACATTACGCAAAGCTATGGTTACCTTTTATCATTACTGTCAAGCATTTAATTAGTTTTAACACAAAATTATATGAAAAAGAAACTAAACTGGATGGAAGACACATGTCTTAGAAATATCTGTGGATATTGAGTCTGAAATGAGATGAGTGATAGTTAATATCTTCAGGAGCATTGACAGAATACTTTTTACTTCTAAAAAGGTCTATCGGAGTGCAAAAAATACTTTCCAGGAACAACCACAAATGTTTGATTTGATGATTCATATTTAGACCATTTCAGACACTGTTGTGTTTGACACAAATTGTTCCCAGTGTGGTGTGTGCGACTCATTTCTTTAACTTGATGAAAACCGCAAACTGCCCATATTGCAGGGTTTCAAGACCTCTGTGTAAGCAACCCTCAGCTTTCGCTTGCTTTGCCTGTCCAGGCAGCGTGCAAAGCGTGCAAGCAATGATCTGAACGAGTGATCCTTCTGAAATCCTATACGTTCAGACAGTAGTTCGTACACCATGACAATGCAGCTTTCAGCGAAGATGGCAAGAAGAGATGCTGTAATTTAAGGAGCTGTACTCTTTAGTGTTCTGGAAAACATTGGGTAGACTTCTCTGATCCATGTGTCTGATACCTCTTAGCAGGCAGAGTGGTTTATGGACATTAACATGGGAAAAATGACACACACATGTCTAAGCATTCCATTCACTGCATGTTGGGTAAACGTCTTAATTCCTACCACATGCTTTGCTGCCACGCTTGAGTAACCTTTATGTCTCTGACAGGCTTGTAATGTTTCTGCTGGTAATGTCTCACCATGGTCATCCTTCTCACAGATTTGTTCACAATGTTTGTGTCACCATAAAGTCAACGTGAAATCACAAAAAACCCTATTTGCTTTCTTATTGCATGTTCCTTTTCAGATTGTGAACGATTCACCGGTGCACATAATTGTAAGTAAAAAAAATCCACTATTGCGCTTTCGTAATTCATCATGAATCACCCGTACTTTCCAACAACCTGGCTCAATTCTGGTATTTAATGACCAATTATATCAAGTTTAAAAAAAACTTTTGAACTTGGAATTTTGTCATATTACGAATATTATTAGAAGTAAAATGTGTTGTAAACAGCATTTCACGTTGACTTTAAAATTTCTAATAGTGAAACAACATTTAATCCTGAAATATGTAACTTTCAATGTTAAAAACACTAATCATCCCAAATTAATATGTAGGGGGCACCATCAATTGAAATGGTTGCTTCAGCATTTGCGTTTTTCTTATCAAATTTGCTTGTGACACTATTGGTTAGGTTTCCATTTAAGGTTTAGGGTCGGAAGAAAGGTTTTGTTTATTTGAAATTATAAACAAAAGATTTTACTTGTGCACCACCATTTGGATAGCAAAACCACCAAGAGAGACCCAGCCTGGTAAAACAAAGAGAGAATCTATTTGCCCACCCTAAAACCCCAAATCCCTGTATGATGGTGTGCAAAAAAACTGGGCTTAGGGAATAAATGGAGGGAGTGAGAAAGAGGGCGGGTAATATCATTTTGAGATATTTGAGACATATATTATGTTCAGACACACAGATACACAAAGACCACTTGGGTTTGTGCTCTGACAAGATCTGCCTTATATCATAGCGTGCGGTTAAATCATTTGTGCTATATTTGAGTGCCTCCACTTCCCATGTCGACCTCAAAACCACTGGAGACTGAAAACAAAGCAGTAAAACCCACTTCAACAAGAATGGCTTCAATTATAAAAAACAAAGCTCGACTTCTGGTGAAATTGAGCCCCAAATGCCGCATTACCACCACCACCTCTCTAATCCTTTGTTCTTCTTATTTTAAAGTGGTAATCCTTATTTCTGCATAACTCACAGCTTTTCTTCCTGTACGAGCTCCTCACCTAAGACATCACTTGCTTGAACTGGGGAGAGTAGGACACAAACCCCTCTGTTAACCTTTTTTTTTTTTCTCTCACTGCTTTTTTTGCTAGTTGGACTCCCATTCGCAATACTCACAATACAACACAAATCATTCAAACGAGGATTTTTCTGTAATGATGACTCTATCAAGTACCCATATAAAGAAGACACCATTTCCTATCAGTTGTTAGGAGGAGTAATGATTCCTATCACTGTGCTTACTGTAAGTGCCTGCCTGTTTGTTACACTAGCTCACCCGCTTCCTGTCTCTATTACTCACTCTCTCTCTCTCTCTCTCTCTCTCTCTCTCTCTCATTGTGCCTCAATTGTTTATTGCGTGCTTCTCTGGTCAGTTGGACTCATGCACTCTAGCTTGTCAGCTAGAGTACATGAAACCGAATTGAGATCTAACCACAGTTCGGAGGACTTAAGGTCTTGTAAATAGGTGCTTAAACGAATAGTACAAAAATTAAAATTCTGACATCATTTACATTGTTTTTGTTTGAAAACTCTGTTTTCCAAAGTATACGGTTATGGAAAGTTTTCGAAATGCTATTTGGTGGAGGAAAATTCCATCCTGAGTGACCACATCTGTCAAAAAAAAGGGGAAAAAATTACCATAAATGTAATCCATACCATTTTAGATTCCTCTATACGCTCTATATTCCTCTGAAGTCCTTTTGACTGAAATTGAAGTTTAAGTCGTTATTCTCAGAAAATCTCATTTAGCTCTCAAATCTCAGTCATGCTTCCACATATTGGTTACAAGACGCTGTCATTGACGTTAAACCTGGTGAAAAGTTCAAGCACAAACTAGTATTTGAAAACAATGGCTGAAGGGATGATTTTCAGAGAGTAATGAAAAAAACTTCTTTCAGTTCCTAACACAAAGCTATCATATGTTTTAAAAAGACTTAGAATATAGTACAAGAGCCATATTGACTACTTAAGTGTGCATCATATGAGTTTGAAACAACATGAGTAAATGATGACAGGCCTTTCCTTTATGGTTGAACTGTTTGTTCAAGATCTGCACTTCATTCTTGTGACTGACTTTTGCAAGTTTGAGAGACAAAGACTTAAAAGCCAACCAACACATTGGAAAAATTGTTGCTAGTCTTCTACCCACTGTGATCCCGTTAAATGCCTATACACCACAACATTTCTTGTGATGAAATGGTTACAATTTGTCCCCATTACTTTTAGACGATAGAGCTCTCTGAGCTTAGACAAGTTTAGACGAAAGACTCTCTGTGGTTACATCTCACAACTGTTTCTGTAAAGCAGGCTCTTTATCTAGTGTGGTAGCATCTACAAACCAATAAATAGATAACTGAGTATACTTACTATGATTGCCATTTCCTTTATAAATCTATATAGCCTCACAGTCACCCATGAAAGCTTAAAGCACATAGATTTGTCCAAATGTTATTAAAACATTTGATTTAGTTTACTGCTAATGGACACTTTGAACAGCAATGCTGTATTGAATGTGTTAGGACTC
The DNA here is from genome assembly GCA_032164185.1 of Moxostoma hubbsi. Taxonomy (NCBI): domain Eukaryota; kingdom Metazoa; phylum Chordata; class Actinopteri; order Cypriniformes; family Catostomidae; genus Moxostoma; species Moxostoma hubbsi. The sequence continues at coordinate 8,742,040 of JAVLUX010000125.1, forward strand.
CCATTTACATACTGTAGAGCACTTTTAGTTATTCAATCTACCAACATTCAAAACTTAGTTCTATATCAAGAACACTATATTAAAATATTAGTCATCTTAGCATACCGTACCCAAGTCCTACAATTGCTCATAACTCTCAAAACTACTGGAACAAATTATTTTCCAGCATCTTTTATTGTGGATTGGTAATATTAAACTAGACTCATATTTCATTTGACACAAACAGGAACAAGACTGTGAAGAATAGTAAAGTATTGTCCATTCAATGTCATTCTCTTGTGTAAACTGGTCTTGTGATACATTACCAGTAAACTATACTAATTTATACACACCAGTTAAAATAATGGAATGTCCCTTACCTCAGCTAGCATAGTCTTTCTCGATGCCATGTTTGTAGTTTACAGAAGCATCATGGGGATTATATTGCTACAGGGACGCTGCTCTCTGACAAGCTGCACATATACAAGAGTAGTAAACACCACTTATCCAGTACATTTAAACAGGAACCCAGCTTTCTCACAGAAAGGCACATTCTCACAATAACCCGCTTTTCTGGTGTCCATCTGAACGTACTGAGTGATAGAACCATTTGCTCAACAAATGTGATCAACTTGTGTCCACACTCAACAGCGCCACCCAGTTTATTCTGTTATAACTGCCAGTTTTAGTTTGTGTGTTCAGGATTTAACATGCATCTCACTGTGTATATGGCCAGCAAAGCAAAACTTGCATTCGAATAATTACTGCAGAACGAATATTCGACTACTTGTCCACATCCCTAATTACCAGTGGATGAAAATCATTCGAAAACATGGCTTGAAAAAATTAGACGTGGCCTGAGACAGTATGACATTTTGAACGGATTGTAGTCTCATCCCTCACAGTCTTGTAAACGTTGAGTCTAAATGTCAAAGACCTAAACATGGGTAACTGTGATAAAAATATGTTAGGGAAACGCCAGTGATGGCTGCATTGTCAAGTGCTACTACTGTCCGATCTTGTTTTCCATTCTTGTACATGTGGACATCCTTCTAAGACCTAAAATCAATCCTCAAATTTTCACATCTCTAACACATGATTGACTGCAAAACAGTCATTGACATTTCCACCAGAACCTGGACAAAGAAAAGTAACAGTTCTTCCCTTCCTCTCTCATCACAGATGATCATAGGGGAGTGCCTTTCAGTCTATCTAAAGTGCATCAAATCAAAGTCTTTCTGCAACGGTTATGTAGCCTGCATCTATAAGGCCATCGGCACCTTTGTGTTTGGTGCCGCCATAAGCCAATCACTCACCGATATTGCCAAGTATTCCATCGGCCGTCTGCGGCCACACTTCCTCGATGTGTGCAGACCCGACTGGAGTCGGATCAACTGTACCGGAGGGGCTTACATTGAGGACTTCAACTGCACTGGGGACAAAACCAAGTTCAACGAGGGCAGGTAGGTTACACACTTCCCTTAGGTCTGCCAGTAGTATTTCCTGTGGTTCAACTGGTGAAGCACAGGGCTAGCAATGCCATTATCATGGGTTTGATTTCCAAGGATCACACATGCTAATAAAATGGTAAATGTATGGTTACATGTCAATATGTTAAAGCACTGTCAAGAAACAGTTCAAATTTGGATAAGTGGATTTAAAATGAAATTCAAAATGGCCAACTGGAAACGTGGCTCACCATGGAAACATTTGTAACATTCAACTGTGCTTGACAAAAGGAATCTAGGGGCACTAGGCACATGCTTATAAGCCATATTATTCAAAAGTTGTCAAATATGTTGTTTATTGTAAAGTGGTTTATGTCTCGTCACTGTCATTACTGCTATGTTACTCGGAACTGCACACAAGAATTTCACCTGCTGTTGCACTCGTGTACACAGTAGTGTGACAATAAAGTGATTTGATTTGAAGTTATATATATATATATATATATATAAACCATTTTGTATAAATATACACACACATTGGCAGCCAAAAATGTATAATAATGTACAGATTTTGCTCTTATGGAAAGAAATTGATAATTTTATTCACCAGAGTGGAATTCAACTGATCACAATGTATAATCAGGACATTAATAACATGAAAAATTACTATTACTATTTGAAATAAATGTTCAGAGCATCTTAAACTACTCACAGTGTTCTCATCACAAAATTCATGTGCAGCAATGACAGCTTTGTAGATCCTTGACATATTAGCTCTCAGTTTGTCCAGATACTCACACTTTTCAGATTTCACCCCACACTTCCTGTAGCACTTGCCATAGATGTGACTGTCTTGTCGGACACGTCTCACACCTTACAGTCTAGCTGATCCCACAAAAGCTCAATGGGGTTAAGATCCATAACACTCTTTTCCAATTATCTGTTGTCCAATGTCTGTGTTTCTTTGCCCACTCAAACCTTTTCTTTTTCTTTTTCTGTTTCAAAAGTGTTTTTTTCTTTGCAATTCTTCCCATAATACCTCCTGAGTCTTCTCTTTATTGTTTTACATGAAACTGGTGTTGAATTCAATGAAGCTGTCAGCTGAGGACATGTGAGGTGTCTATTTCTCAAACTAGAGACTCTGATGTACTTATCCTCTTGTTTAGTTGTACATCTGGCCTTCCACATCTCTTTCTGTCCTTGTTAGAGCAATTTCCTTCAGATTATTCGAAAAATCTATACATTATTCAAACTTTTGGCTGCCTGTGTGTGTACACACACACACATATACATATATATATATGTAGAGAGAGAGAGAGAGAGAGAGAGAGGGGGGATACACTGGTATATAGAAAATGAATACTTTTTTTTAGGGTCGTTAAGTTTTGTTTACATTGCACCATTCTGAGTAAATTCTAGAGACTGCTGTGTGTGAAAATCCCAGGAGATCAGCAGTTACAGAAATACTCAAACCAGCCCATCTGGCACTAACAATCATGCCATGGTTGAAATCACTGATCACATATTTTTCCCCATTCTGATGGTTGATGTGAACATTAACTCAATCTTATGACCCCCATCTGCATAATTTTATGCATTGCACTGCTGCCACACAATTGGCTGATTAGATAAACAAATTAATATGTAGGTTTACTTAATAAAGTGGTCATTGTGGAAATATATTTGGGGTAAAATATTACCTGGATATTTTCTTGACAGATTTTGTGAGAATCACCCTATTGGACACTGTATAACAGCTGTTATTGCCACATCAAGGTTGGAGGACTCATCGCAACATAACTCAATGCCTTGGAACAGTTTTGCTTCGATTAAAATAATCTTCTATAGAAAGAAGCAAAATTACAGGAAGACATCAAATCAGCAGAACTATTTCAACAGAGACCTCAAATAGGTAGTTGAGAGGAACCTCCCTGGTTAGTGTTGAAATGGAGGGCTTCCTCAAGTCTTAACCTTGAACCCCTTTTCTGTCTTTTTTTGGTGTTTAGAACACCCGTGCTGTAGCTGTTAGTCTGTGGTTTACATGCTGTAGTGCTCTTGAATCCTGCGGCAAGACGTTTCAAGAGCACACAGTGGGGCTGTGGGTTTTTGGACCTGTCTCAAGGCCAGCAGTATCCCTGACCCTCTCAGAATGCTCTCTTTTACCGTAGGTGTGGTTCCTGTCTCCCAGAGCGGCACCTCTTTGGTCCAGTGTTTGCCTAGGAGATGATGCCATTAATAGAACTAATAAGCAGCAGTGGATGGTCTGAGCCCAGAATAACTCGGATCACCTTTCAATGGGGGTCTTCTTGCTAAGCGGCCATGTAAAAATGTGCACAAGGCGGTAGGAGTCGTCCAGGTCAAGGTTAAACATGCGACGTCTAAATTATTGGAATGCCAATTTTACGTAAACCTTTAGTTCTTTTGAATTAGGGTTGCGCTTCAGTGCAGTTTTATTCTCAAAGAAGAAATGCACATTAAGGTCTGAATATGCCATTAGAAATGCTTGATTCCCGATTCCTCACAGATAATTCACTTTGGCTCAACTTTGTCTCATGGTGACCCGGTCTGTAATTAAATCAGGAACGTACCGATCTGACCTCATTTTATCTTGCACACAGCTCTAAACCTGTTTAACCCTGTTTTTGTCAGTTCAATAACATCTGTACCATGAAGCTATCTGGCAAAATGTTATGCTGAAATAAAATCGTTATGGTGGTTGTCACTGGTATAATTACTTTGACATTATCCACTGAAAGTAATATCTTTTGGCTCTTTTAACATGTTTTAATGGTTAGCACGTGTCAGTGGTCACCGTGTTGCTCGAATTGTTCCAACATTATTTGCTTGCAGTCACAAGGCAGATGCTCCTAGTTGATAATGTATCCTGAGCTTAAATAAACAGGAAATCACAAAAGCCGGCCGGATAGCCAGACCACCCTACCTTCCCCAGCCCCCCACCAGTTAACACACCACTCCAGCATATCTTTATTACCCGGAAAAGGGTGTGTGCTTTTCAAATGGAGTGTGCACTGGGACCAAATGGGACAATGTAAATCTTTGCACAGCATGGGATTTAATGTTTGGATTCCTTCTCACCAACTTGTCAAAGTAATCCTTGGTTTGTGTTTACAGAGTTGCAAAACACATGTCTGCTTGGATTTTATGGCTCCATACTGTTGCACAAACAGTCGTCACATGTAGTAATAAGTAGTTATATGGACCTGTTTTGCCCACATTGATCCTTTAATTCTCTGTTTCAGGCTCTCATTTTACTCTGGTCACTCCTCATTCTCCATGTACTGTATGCTGTTCCTGGCAGTAAGTGTCATTTAAATACACTTATTTGTATTGTCATGACAGTTAAAATATAATCTTCACCACTGATATACAACATAGCTCTCTGGAATACTTGATTCTGATTGGTCTGTCACAAAGCTGACCAATCAGAAGCTCATCTTTCCTATTTCTCGTATCACTAGGCAATCTTTACACGTAAGCTACTAAATGTATTTAAACAAATCAACATTTCTTGTCCATTTATGTATTTATTTGACAAGTAGTCTTGTAATAAGTGGAATGAGATGTCAGATTGTCATTATCACAAAATAAATCTCTTTAAGGTGATGTTAGTCCCGACCACCCACTGTCAGGGTTTATTTTCTGATAAACACAGACTGACTAGATTTTCCCTTACAAATATTAAAAAAGTGCAAGTATTGCAGTAAAGAGAATAACAGTCGAGTACAACAGGAGTTAAATTGGCTGTGGACATGTCCTTAATTTTTATGGAAAAAAAAAAACTTTACAATGCAACAAATCTTAATGGTCCTAAATGTAGGCTTTGTTGTCTTAACTTGAGTTTTGTACTCCTGTATAGTTCAGAGCTGTTTTTTTTTTTAGGATCAGGTTGCAATCGAACCACAATGTGCATTGCCTTTGCTCATCCAATCACAAACCAGATGAAGGTCAATACTCTTCCAGTAAATAGCCACATTTCTTCCTGAATGACCAGAAAATGGGTTTAATGTTTATGTAGATTAATATGCTTTATTTATTGTCCATTTGAAATCCCCCATTATACATCACAAGGAGGTTTATTGATTTAAGAGCAATCTTAAGGGGTCTTATGGCATTCAACTGACTTCTCCATTACAGCCATGTTAGCAAACATAACAAGCATTAAAGACGTGCGGCTAAAGTGCACACTTTTAAACCCATCACACTCAAGGTCAAAGTTCAGTAGCTCCCAGAAATGCAATGTTTAAGTAGCTTTTCAAAGTTATCTAACCACCGATATGGAGTTAAACTCCTTAAAATCAATATATCAAATCACTTTATTGTCATATAGATAAGATTACAAACATTAACCACTTTAATCAAACCTATAAATGATTCATGATTTGACAATCCTATAAATAGACCTGATGCTTGATGGAATAATCATTAACATTAAAGAATCATTTCCGGTTTGAGGCTTGTTGTCTGCAACTAAAAGCTGGTTCTGGATAAAGGAAGTTTCAATCCTGACGAGTTGGTGTGGCTATTGATTGACCGCTCTGATGTTTCACGGCAGCATTTTTGTTACATGCCCTCAGGCGTAAGATAAGAAAAATGAGCTACTTCAGGAACATGAAAACAATGAACACTAAAGCCATACTTCAAGTATACTTCAGTTTCAACGCAAATGCATAATGTCTGTGTGTAGCCGAACACTCAGTCAAAGCGCACATATACGGGCATGTGCTGTGAATTATGAGATACTGGTCTATTTGTCTTCAGGAATTTAGACCCAAACAAATGCTGGTATCTCCTGACCTCTTCACACACGCACATCTACGGTTGTTTTTTCCACCTTAGTTTCCTGTTGTTTAGCAGCAATTACATCTAATGCTTCTTCATGACTACAACGGCTCAATTGTGAGTAATGTCACCTTGTGGACCCACACATTTCTGCAAATAATTCCAGGCACATGCGCACACTGCGCGTTCAGAGTACATACGATTAGAAAATTCGGCCTGCAAGCACTCTACGAAACATTTTTCACAGCACCCTGTATGCAGATGCCTAGCGTTCGCGTCTGACCGAAGTATATTTTAAGCTTTATTATGCGGAGTGTGTACACATAAAATTGCAGTTAAAATTTTGATTAAAGGATTGGCATGTCACACAATCACATGTGCAGTATAAGTTTGACAGGTAACATTTGCAATCTTTCTCATGCCCAATTAACCATTGAACAACCTTTATTTTATCCAAGCTTTATCTTCAAGCACGAATGCAAGCTGAGTGGGCACGGCTCCTTCGACCAACGCTCCAGTTCTTCCTGATCGCTGCCTCTGTCTATACAGGACTGTCCCGTGTCTCGGACTACAAACATCACTGGAGTGATGTACTCACAGGCCTCATACAAGGAGCAATTGTGGCTTTACTAGTGGTGAGTCAATCGACCATCTCTTCGAAATCATGTGAATTCTGCTTCTAATTTAAATGATGGTTTGCACCACGTGACTGGAAACAATGAACTTCGTCAAACTTGTTTTTTTCCTTTGTGCAATATATAGACTGATATTTCAGGCTTTACGACTGTGACACTTTCTATAAGCCTTAGCAATAGAGCACAACAGTGGTGTTCTGATGTAAAAATCCATTCATAAAGATACCTTCTAGACCTTTAAAGACATGCCATGAGCTCGGAGGTTGTTAAGCAATGATATATGCTTCCAATTCATACTTCTGGTGAAAAACTACACTACACATAATCCTAAAGAGAGCTCCACCAATCAGAGAATTCTACCAAGTTACTATGGAAACCGAAATAACTGCAAATTTGTATATATATATATCTGAACATTTTGTAATAAATTATGCTTAAATCAATTGCTATTAAATTGTAGTGTTACTGTACCACCATTACAATTTGTAATGCATTGTGGGATTAGTAATTCCCTTATTAAATAGGGCAGTGGTTTATGCAGTCATTGTAACTGTCTTTATTCCCACTATTTTCATACACTTAATTGCTTCAAAGTTTATAATGTTGCAGTCTCTGAGCTGGTTGGTTTGGCTAGAACTCCTAATCATTTTGAAATCACTTTGGAGAAAATTAATGAGAAAAATAGTTCCTTCTGGGACCAAGCAGATGGCACTTTTGCACTTAGCAATTCACTCAATCTCAAACATTGTGACTCTTACCCTTACAGGTATTCTTTGTGTCGGATTTCTTCAAAAAGAAGGTTGAACCCCAGAAAGAGGTAGAGATCCCACACACCACCTTACAAGAGACGCCTACGAATGGAAATCATTACGACAGCCCAAACTAGGCTATCAGGAATGTTTGTGACATGCCCCATGGAGTCGATGGGAGAAGGATTAAGCATGCACCCACTACGAGGGCAGACCACTAGGTTGGAAACCTGTGAATGTAACTTGGCTTTTAATGTTCTCTAGACCCCCCCTCCTCTCTCTGGGGATTGGTCTCTTTACGGACACTGTCCCACGTTGCCTTGGCTGGACTGCTTCTGCTGCTACCACAGCTTCATGTGTATCTTCTAAAACTAATATAAGTGTACCTCTATTAAGCCACAGAAAAGAAAAAAAAAAAAAAAAAAAAAAAAAAAGTACTTTATATGAATTTAAAAAAAAAAATCAGTACAGACTTTTTTTTTTTATTAAAACTGATAAAATGTATGTACAAAATATGTTGCGCTTTTTGATGAAAACAAGAACCCATTATGCTTGATATGAACACGAATAAAACAATAATTATGTTCAATGTTAATTCTGTCTTTCAATGTCTAGATAAAAAAAAAAAAAAAAAAAAAAAAAAAAAAGAAATCTTATCCAAGGCTCTAAGTGTTGAAGGATCACAAATAAAGACTGGCAGCAAACACAATATCCCTCTTGATCTTCGTTATACCTGTGAAAACAAGAAAGTGTACATAAGGTTTTTTTTTCATTAACCCTTGCTCATTTACAAACATTGAATAAAGTGGTTTCTTTAAAACAGTGTGCGGTCTACCCAGACAGCATTTTGGGCACCAAAACCAGCATCAATCCGGTTATCGACTACGTAAATTCGCAGACTACAGCTTCAATTAAAAAGTTCAATCTTAAAAAAAAAAGACAATTATTTTAACCCAATTAGAGAATATTTAGCAGAAACAGGCCACTTTTTAAATTAAATTGGAATGCCCAACAGTTAACTGATGTATAAAGGAAGCCCCGCCTTCACATTTAAAGAGCCAATCACATTTTAGATACAGACATCATCTGTCAATCATCTTGAGAATGTGCTTTAGCTATACAAGCTGGGATAATTGTTTTTGTTTTGCACAATCTGAGCACAATTTATTACACCAGCGTGATCAGATTTTACAGCTGATTTTAAATATGCTCTTTAACTGTGATCATGACCAACCATTTTTTTAGATTTCAGCATTTCCCCATTCAAGTAGATAAGAGCTGCACTGTCATGACTGGAAATAGCTTTAAAAACTTGGCTAGAATCTATAGCTCAGAAGTTTCAGTTCATGGAATTGTTGGTGTAAATAAATTATTCATGACTCAAAACACTGAACGGACAGGAGTTGACTAACTCCACTGGTTCTCAGCATGTGATCAATAATTCAATCTTTCCAAGCTACGTTACCAGTCTAGTGCTTCAAGCTGCACACAATAAATTGGATACTCTCTGCACAAGTCTCTATTTACTTGAATGAGTCACACCATTATTCTAGGGATGTCCTACCCATTGCAAACTTGTTCTCCAGCTCTGTATTTCCAATGGCCTTGGCCGCCTGGCACATCTGTCTCAAAAGCTCCTCCAATCTTCGCATGCAGCGGATAATACTGCCTGAAAGAGTGAAGGGGGTAAAGTGAGGTTAGTCTTCCCTGTAGACTGATAACATATCTGCAGCTCAATCTTACTCACTACATACCAACCACATATTGTAATTTTCAGCACTTTGTAAAATGCATAATCTGGTTGCATATGTTCCAAAACACTAGTAAGCTGCCTATGGAGGCAGCAAAAAATAATTCCAAGGTGGCGAACGAAGAGACATTTTGATAATAAATGCATTTCATTCAATACCTAAAAATACAATTAAAAAAGGTTCAGTGTAATTAAAAATAGCTTATTTTAGCCAATATTTGTGTAAAAGGCAGCTGCTTATGAAGGCGGTAAGGCAGCTCAATAGGTTTCGGAACAGAGCTGTAGTTTTAATGTCCATTTCTATGAGAACGGTTTATTGGCAAAAGGATTTACCTAGCACGATATTTTAAGCTCTCCTACGATACCAATTCAACATACAATCAGTGAAAGGGGGAAGGAGAGAAAAGGGGAACTTCCAAATGTTTCATAAAATAGCCCTTCACTACAATTTATGATTAGTTCTTTGCTGTTTGCTAATGCACATGAACAGAGCCAAAAGCTCTCTCAAAAGCTGGAGCATGGACAGATGGGGGATTTTCTTGACAGCAAGACATGAGATCCGCGTTTCAAGACTCACGTCATGCTCTGGACAGAGCCAAATCTCAGAACTCAGACCTCTGGGAGAACACATGTAAAAACATTTCACGTTTCATCATGCTTGTGTATGATTTTTGTACTGAAGAATGAACAGCCACAACATTATCTAGGATTCTGAGCTCTTGCTCACAAATGGATTACTACATTTGTTCATTTCTGGGAAATAATATTTATATAAAAATATGAAATAGTAAATGGTAGTACTAACACGTGTCCTAACCAGGCCCAATGCGATAAAAGCCATTTTTGTCCTCTAACCAGCCATGATAAGTAACAAGACATTTTGTTGATCGCTTCATGTCCGTTTCTGTAACATCATGCAGGGTAGCCTCACCCAGAGCAAGATCTCATTGGTCCAAAAGCTGAGGCTTTAGTGGGCCTACCATCTGTGTACCTCAGCAGAAATTGAGATTCATCAGACCACTATGTTTTTACAGTCCAATTTTGGTGATCCTGTGCCCACTGCAGCCTCAGCTCTCTGTTCTTGGCTAACAGAAGTGGAACCCAACGTGGTCTTCTGCTGTTGTAGCACATCCCCCTCAAGGTTCGACATGTTGTGCGTTCTGTAGATATATGTCTCAGTGCTTTACCTTAACGCACATTCTTGAAGACAAGGAAGGGCCATGAAAGAAGACGACTTGCAGTCTAGAAAGCATACTTGACCAAATAAAAATTGCTCCCTGTGATATTCTCTGTTACTTAATGATATCACGCCATCACAATTATGTATACATTATTTGATTTATCACCCTGCCTTATCGGAAAAATATGAAACCATAATGCAGAAAATGCAGTGTTCTGAAGGAGCTAGTACCTTCAAACACATCTGTCATCTTGCATATCTGGGAGAATGATGAGCCGTTGGCCCAGGTGTACACAACATCCATCAGGTGCGGGCGGAACTGGTTCAGATATGAATCCTCATCCACGTCCAGCTTGGCCTCTGCAGACACCTTAGCAATACGCTTGGCACATTCCTAAAATTACATTCATGTTTGTTAATAAATGGGATCCATTGTCACGATTCTACTATTAGGTAAATTGTCATTTAGCTGACATTTTTTTAACAAAAGCAACTAGTACTTTAATTGAGAAAGTTCAGGTGAAGTCCATATTTGCTGAAAAGTTTCCCCTCTGCAGTAGCTCCCACACCGCACTCAATTCGATATCGCACATCAAGATGCTTGCAATGATGTCAAACATCACTGCTTCTTGAACATCTCATTGTTGATGGCAAAACTGGCATGAAATGAGCCAGTTGACCCTTAAATGACTTAATAATATGTAGAAGTTTTTGTTTGATACTAGTTTAAGTAATAGATTTCACGCACTCAATCTATCAACAGTTTATTTTCAGAGTGGTTGAACTCTAAAATGAGGCCACCGAGCTGACCTACATGTCCCAGCACAGGAAATCTTCAAACATAGTAAACACTGTCAAACAACAACGTAAGCTTAACAAGTGCGTCTTTCCAGGATCAGACTGACCTATCAGGGTAATCTGTGAATGTAAGCAGTGAATGGAGTTTAGGCGTTATTTGGTAAATAGTGCATGTGATAGTGAGCTTGTAATGTTAAGACTTCCTCCACTCCGAACACTCTACCTGCATCTGTCGCAGTGGTCCGGCCAGTTGCTCTGTCAGTTTAGGCATCTCATTGGCCTGTGGATGGAGGGACAAACAGCACATAGTCAGTGTATAAATAGCAATTGGACACCTTGGTGTAGCGCACTGGATAGAAGCCATCGTGGTGCAGAATTAACTTTCTAACTCGAGTGTACAGCACAATCAGACCCTGACATGAACAGATCGGACAGGCTTATGGAGAGGCTTTAATATAGATCATGAATACCAAGTCAAAGTGGATGACCTCAAATAAACGGTTTGTTTTGTAACATTAAAAATTGTACCACAGACTTTACACCAAATCCATGTTAAATGGGTGGGTGGTAACTGTAAAGATGTATATACCCTTGTGCGACCCCGCGTCCTTCTACACGTACACCGTGTTTTGGCTTTGCTATATGCAACGCACATTTAAACCTCAGTTCAGAACACTCCGTGCTGTCAGTAGAGGGTTAAACTTTCGACGGATCAAGTCATGTGACAAAAAAACATGGCACTGAAACACCAACAAAAAGACAGAAAACCTAACATAAAACAGATTCATGTACGATAAACAGTGAAAATCAGTGATTTAAGTACTTTTGTTATATTTAATTACTTTTTCAATTAACTTGAATTCTTGATAATGCTGTAAACTTAAATCCTTTTTTATTTTTAAGCTTTTATTTGTTCTTTCACTTGTAATCGGTGTCTGTATTAATGACTGCTTACTTGTCTTAAATAATTACATTCTAACTTGTTTATTAATGTTCATTTGTATTTAGTGGTGTCGAAGTTGGTATTGAGAATCGTCAAACTGCTTTCATATGCAAGCAAAATTGTCATTATATCCCCAAATTAACTGGAATCGAAAATTCTGTTTCGATACACGGCCCTACCCCTAAAAAGAGGTCAAGTTTTTCCTAATCTTGGCTTGTTTGGAACATGTCACGCTCTATTTATTTGTTTTAATAATCCATTAATTATTATGACAGAGTGGTTTTAAAATCAAAATGATCATTTCTCCATTTTTCCATGCAACTTCACTAATGACATGAAAATATCATTGCACAAACCACATGCCTCATTTGAAGGTCCAGGTTTGAATGATTTTGGACAAGGAATCTTCGCTGGGGATATGGCCCAGAGTGACGCTAATTTACCTAGTTCAATGGCAAAAGTACCACATATGCGTTAAATCCCTCTCTGCCAACTTTCGTGGGACACTCTTTTCACACCAGCTTCTGACAGGTGGAAGAACTCTAAACTGACAGCTGACTAAAGAACGCAAACAGCTGTACTACCACACACACACACTTGTTTGGTCACTTAAGCACAACTGTGATAAACACGGACACACACAGAGCCTGAGAAATCAGGGCCTTCTTCACACAAAGGAAATCTTGTTCCTCCTTATGTAAGAATTAAAAGTCACTTTCAAACTAGTGATGCCTTGCGGACTAGCACATGAGAATTTAAATCAGAAGTGCTAGCGAAGTTACAAATGATAATAATAATAATAATAAGTATTGTGTGGCACGTTCTTCACAAGTCTCAAACAGAAACCAGGCCTACACACTGAATAACACATTCCCAGCTTTCATGACAATTCTAAGCCAATCAAAACATAGTATTCATGGCCCTAACCCATTGACATCTCTTGTTATTTACATCCCAATCAATTTACTGCATGATGACGTTTTGGCCTTACATTTTCCTGGAAGACAAAGCAGCTGAGGAGCGCGGTGGCCTGTTCTGCCGTCAGATCGTTGAACAGCCCATTAAACACCATCTCTGTCAGCAGCAGCTCATCGGCACTGAAAAAACACAGGCACAACCTCCAGTGTTAAAAACAAGGGTCATTTGAAAGCAGTAGTGCATTCAAATTGTGGCTAAATTGCATTGTATTTAAATGCATTTGGTACTTGTTTAGTTTTTCAGAGAGCTCTACATTATGTAAAAGTGCAGTTGTAAGAGAACAGTTTTAGCACCTCATGCTAAAGGAATAGTTCAACCAAATTGAAAAAAAATAGTAATTTACCTCATTTAACCTAGATTGACCCTCAAATGACAATTTTCATTTTCAGGTTAACTATTCATTTAATATGAACCTTGCTCAATTTTCTTCAGAAGTTTACGTACACCTTAGCCAAATACATTTAAACTCAGTTTTTCCACAATTCCTGACATTTAATCATAGAAAAACATTCCCTGTCTAAGGTCAGTTAGGATCATTATTTTAAGAATGTGAAATGTCAGAATAATAGTAGAGAGAATGATTTAAGCTTTTATATCTTTCATCATATTTCCAGTTGGTCAGATGTTTATATGCAGGTTGTTAGTATTTGGTAGCATTGCCTTTAAATTGTTTAACTTGGGTCAAACATTTTGGGTAACCTTACACAAGCTTCTCACGATCATTTTTTTAAATTTTGGCCCATTCCTCCACACAAAACTGGTGTAATGTTGTCAGGTTTGTAGGCCTCCTTGCTCACACACATTTTTTATCGGATTGAGGTCAGGGCTTTGTGATGGCCTCTCAAATACCTATATTTTGCGATTCTTAAGCCATTTTGCCACAACTTTGGAAGGATGGGGTATTTGTCCATTTGGAAGACCCATTTGCGACCAAGCTTTAACTTCCTGGCTGATGTCTTGAGATGTTGCTTTAATATATTCATATAATTTTCCTTTCTTATGATTTATATAATTAACATATTTTGTGAAGTGCACCAGTTCGTCCTGCAGCAAAGCACTTCCACATCATGATGCTGCAACCCCCATGCTTCACAGTTGGGATGGTGTTCTTCGGCTTGCAAGCCTCACCCTTTTTCCTCCAAACATAATGATGGTCATTATGGCCAAACAGTTACATTTTTGTTTCATCAGACCAGAGGACATTTCTCTAAAAAGTAAGATCTTTGTCCCCATGTGCACATGCAAACTGTAGTCTGGCTTTTTTTAAATGGCAGTTTCGGAGCAGTTGCTTCTTCCTTGCAGAGCAGCCTTTCAGGATATGTGGATGTATGACTTGTTTTACTGTGGATATAGATACTTGTCTACCTGTTTCCTCCAGCTTCTTCACAGGGTGCTTTGCTGTTGTTCTGGGATCGATTTGCACTTTTCGCACCAAACTACATTCATCTTTAGGACACAGAATGAGTCTCTTTCCTGAGTGATATGATGGCTGTGTGGTCCCATTGTGTTTATACTTGCGTACTATTGTTTGTACAGATGAAAGTGATGCCGTTTGGAAATTGCTCCCAAAGATAACCAGATTTGTCCAAAAATAATCATTTCTGAGGTCTTTTGATTTTTGCATGATGTCAAGCAAAGCGGCACTGAGTTTGAAGGTAGGCCTTAAAATACATCCACAGGTACACCTCCAATCAGAAGCTAATTGGCTAATTGTCTAAAGGCTTGACATAATTTTCTCAAATTTTCGAAGCTGCTTAAACGCACAATTAACTTAGTGTATGTAAACTTCTGACCAACTGGAACTGTGATATAGTCAATTAAAAGAAGCAATCTGTCAGCACAATTGTTGGAAAAATGTCATTCACAAAGTAGATGTCTTAAATGACTTGCCAACACAATAGCTTTAAATCTGTGGATTGGTAAAAAAAAAAAAACTTCAACCTAAGTGTATGTAAACGTCTGACTTCAACTGTATATGTGTTGTGTTAAAATTGAATTATCATCTTGAACAAGGTTTTTCGCTGAAGTAGAGCTGGATTTTAAAAGTGAAAGAACACCGTACTGCAACAGAACTGCAACATGTGCTTTCCTTGCGTAGCTCTACCTGCTGATCTCACAGGCCACACGGCCTTTCACCTCGATGACATCAGAGGAAGTCGCAAATCCCAGGCGCCTCAGCACGCGCTTCCTGCACTTCAGCTCATCCATCTGTAGCACAGTACGAGCTCTCTTCAATTCACGCTTTGCCGCTTTAATGTTGCCTGCAATCTGAAACACACATGAACAGACATGAATATACATATTATTTTTTCAATAAGATGTGCTATAATGCAATTCGCACAACACCTCACATTTTTATATAATGTAAACTTCACAGAATGTACATTTCTAAAAAGCACGTTCCAGGAAGAAACATCAAAATCGCGTTATTCAGAACACCTGTTGCACGCTCTGTTTACAAAACGTCCTTTGAGGGTCCCACAATCAAATTTCATTTGTAAAAATACACAAATGAAAAAAAATATGTTGGCTTTTGTTCTCTTTATTGAAGTACATAACTATCATTATTCAGAATGACAGCACTGAATTATAATGCCTTATTACAATGGCGCCATCTAGCGGTCTGACACTTCTCAGTAATAACCGCACATCCATGTATCACACAGCTCACCAACAGAACTCTGTCTTCTCACATAATTACAAAATTTCAACACAAATCGATATAAAATGTACATGCATTTATTACTTTGGTAAGTAGCCGTGTAATAAGCAGGATAAGCACTGATATAAGTGTCAGCTTGTTGTTATAGCAAAATAAACCCCTTCAAGGTGCTTGCATATCAATAACATATACATTTATATGCTTTATTACACATCAATTTATATATTTTATTTGAACAATTTTAGCTGACTAATATTATATATTACTTAGCCAGATAATTTTAAACAAATAGCTGACTAGTGCTGGGTGGCGTGATGGTATATACTGTGCAACAGTAATAATTTGTTAATGTTAGATTTCCCTGTAACGTTTATACTGTGGTAAAAACAGTTTGTGAGGCAATCAGTGGGCAACACTGCCTTACGGTTTTTACTGATATGCCCAAGTGTGATAAAAAGAGAAGATGTGGAAGAACTTGTAAGGAGCAGCGTTAGGCACAATGCAAAATGAAGTTGCATTGTTTATTATTGGCGAGCAGAATTTTAAGTCAAAACTACTCATTGTATAATATTAGTTTTCCTGTTGAGTTTTTAACTCAAGTGTTACATAATGTGAAGCAAATTTTGCACCGATTAACAACTTATAAATTTCTTATGGTTTACATCCATGAAGTTCCAAATAAAAATAAATAAATCAAGATGAAGTACCTTTTTTATTAGCCAAGTATTTAACTGGATTTTCATTACGTATTTTCTAAATAAAAATGTTTGTTAAATTTACAGCAAAACGGTTTTCTTATTTTGATATACAGTTTTGGTCATACCGCCCTCTCCTAAAACTTAAGTTCACCAACTAAGTTGGGGGGGGGGGGGGGGCAAAGGATCAAATTGGTTCAACAAGCCAGTATCAGTTGAGATGGAGAGGTTAATGGTGTTTGTCCAATGCAACACAACTGATTCAACCCTTACCACAGTGTGTGTGTCTGTGCGGCTTTCCACTTTACAGATTATCCGGGATCATTCTAAAGTGATTCAGATGTAGACATAGACGAGCTCCAGGAAGTCTGTTAGTTTGTTTTAAAAAATTTATGCAATTATGTCCCTGGACTATAAGGAGGAATATTCCTACCATCCGAGTAAATTTAACAGTTCCACCCGTTTCAGCAGGGGGCAGTAAGCAAATCACCAGCTGTTTAGGCAACGCGCAGTTTTAGAGACAACAAACCACACTTGCGTTCAAACAGCTGGATGGAGCACAATTCCGAATGCAGGGATCTTGAGAAGTGTTTTAATTAAAAAAAACATGAGCCGTAGGCCTGTGCAAATAACAAATGTAACTAACCGTGCAATCACGCATAGTAAGGTTAGCAAAAGAGGCTTATCAATGCTTCCCATGTTTTGTTGAGTCAAAGTTTGTACATCGAATAAAATTCAACAGTAATTTCAGAAGCATGAATTTGTTTGTGAATCAGATATCATGGATAGCGCTGTGTTGATACATGCAGTGACCTCAATGCAATGCAAAAAACAAGAATTGGGGGAATCTAAAGGTGTAACTTAATAATGCCGCCTCAAGATACCTGACTAAATTAGCCAAAGGAGACTAGATTATATTATTGTTGCAATCATTTTTTTCACATTTGCAACCACTTTAGTCACAGTCTGGAGCCCTGAAAAAACGAGTTCACTCTCAATGTGGATAAACATTGTTTTGTGCTGTGAATTATTGGCTACAGAGAGACATTTAAAAGCAAGTTGGAAACCAATAGTACATTTCAATGTTAAGTTTAAAAGGACAATTTGGTCTACGATATGATGAACAATTTGGTACAGTATTGAGTCTTATTGTATTAGTTATGATAGTTATGATTCGTTATGGGTTGTCATGAAGGTTTAGTTCTGGGTTAGTTTCAAGAGTTTAACTTTGTAGTACAGGACTCGTGTTAGGGTCTAATCTGATTTGGAGGGACAGCCCAATAAACATTATGAATCTCACCCATTTCATTCCATTACGCACACCAAAAGACAAATATAACCCACGTACACGCCTGCAGGGACCGCATTAAACAAACTGCTTATCCCCTTAATACCATTGCACAATACGAGCAACTATGAGGTCCTAATCAGAGTTTCATTGTTGGTTTTGATCTGAGCACCTATTATTCACTCACTCAAGCCAGTTTCCCGCCTTTGTTTGGTCCGAGTGGACCTACAAGATTTCAGTTGAAGGAAACGCCACCCACCCTATCAAGTGCACTAAACAACAGAGCCATATTTCATATGACATTTGTGACTCCTGTGCTGAACAGCAAAATACATTTTTAGTGCATTCAGAAAGTCTTCAGACCCCTTAATGTTTTTTCCACATTTTGTTATGTTGCAGCCTTATGCTAAAAAGCTTAAAAAAAACAAACAAAAAAAAAAAAAACATCAATTTACAATCCATACCCCATAATGACAGTGAAAACCAGATTTTTGATAACTGCAAATTAAAAACAAAGCGGTAATATCACACTGACTTAAGTTTATCATTGAATTGTATATCATGAACTACACCATTCCGCTGTGACTTTTGCATGTTCTTACACATTCTTAAAGGCCTAGTTCACCCATTTACTCACATTACATTTTGTGTTCTGCTTAGGTAAGTCATAGGGACTTGAAACAACATGATGGTGATGCTGTGAACAATCCCTTTAAGCGTGACACCTAAGATGAGTCAGGTTTAAAGCTGAGAGAGATGGAGCTCACCAGTGCTTTCTTTTCACACAGGGTGTAGACGACCTCCAGATTGGGATCGCTGTGCAGGGGGTGTGTGTACATCCTGTGCTCGAATGCCTCCACCTTCTGAACAACCTTCTTTAGCCCTGGATCCTTGATTCCCATGTCATCTATGGGATCCAGCAGAGGAACACCATCTGGGAAACGCTTCTGCACCTCCTGGGAACCAGACACCAGAGCAATTGTCAGCATTTATCTTTAAAACCTCTTGAACAATTATACGGCTATCATTAAACACCTTTCATTAAGAGTCAAACAGAAAAAGTGTTGAGTGGCCACACCTAAAGAATAGCATTCGGTATTAATTGAGATTAATTAGGTGAACTGTAAATGAATTGTGTCAAAGTTTCAAGATTAACAAGATTTAGCTTGGAATGCAACAAGTATACTGCCTACTATAACAGTTGAATAGTTACCTGAATTCACACAAGGTCATACTGATTTTCAAGAGAAAAATTGTGCACTGTACACAGAATAACCTACATAATTATTATTATTTATCCAATTAATTACATGTGCCAACAAATAAAATGAATCACATACATTTACTGCGAAAGACCCCCAAATAGAAGTACATTTGAATAATTAAAATAATTCTTAAATATTACAATTTAAATACTAACATCACATACTGCGGCAACAGACAATGAAAGCATTTAGACAATACAAAAAGTGTACAAGTCAAAATATTGTTTATTTTGATTCACATAAATTAACATAAACCTCTTATAGGCCTACTTCCCACTGCTCCATTTTTGCTTGTTGGTCTATGTACTATTATTGCATCTCATTTTGTTTGTTTTGCTTCTCACTATTTTTCAGCGACTCTAGTCCTAAGCACTGTTTTAGGACTATGTGCAAAGTTAAACATAATTTGAAACTTTAAAAACATGTCTGGAGACTCCTCTCGGAGCGCAAAAGCATGTCTGTGGAAGGATGAACTTCTCACTCACTGGTTTGATGAGTTGTGTTGCCTATAGAGCTGACGTGCTGACTGCCCCCTACTGCATCAAGGTGGTAAACCAAGCAGTCCTTATTATGGAATTTACGTACAGGTCGGGGGAATGGTTGACTGTTAATTTTTTTTATGTGATATGTTTTATGTAATTAACCATACAAAATTAATGAGTTTAATCATCAGCCATTTAAAAAAAAAAAAAACACCGAGTGTGCATTTGTGTATGCTGACCTGTATGGATTTGAGCATGCTCTGTCTGTTGTCGTATGGTCGTAGGTCTTTAGGGATGTAGAGACGGACAGAGCTGATGGAGGTGACGAGATGCAACATCACAGGAACAACCTGATCAACAACCAAACAGATCTGATTGGAGGATTTTTATATATTTGCATGAAGAAATTCACATCATGGCAAGGCCTGGGCAAAACAGAAAAACTAAAATACAATAGTCAATATACATCTCAGTATTTAAATATTTGCTCTTAAATAGCTGAAGTGTGTAATTTTTTTCAATCAGATATTCATTCAAATAAGTACATTGCAAATATTTTGTGCTAAATACAGTAAACAAATGTGAATTTCTTGAATCTTGTGTTTAATTTAAATCTTGTTAATTTCTTCTGTTTTTCATTAAACGAACACCAGAAATATTGGTTTACTATTTTTCATTTATATAAAACAATAGAACAATATTTACCCACATGTATTTTTACTTATGCACTTAAAATTAAATTTAAAATGCCATTTTGAATCTTCAGTGAATATTTGATTTATGTTGGACACAAATGAGTTTTGAACCAATATATTGATATAGTGTGAACTGATTGCCGGACGAACTCAATGCAGTTTTTACTACTGATATGCTATTAAATTTTCTTTGTCTAAAGGTTCTCATACTCATCACAAGACAAAGAAACATTGTGAAACTTTTGACAGTCTTTAGGAAACTTAATGTGCAAATAAAAAGCGCATGCAAATTTTAATATTTACAACATTGCTTAATTTTATATAGTCATAAAAAAAAAAAATCTAATATATTGCGAATATTCAATATTAAACGCATAGCCCAGGGCTAGTCATGGCCATATATGACCAAAAGCATAGTGAGAAGCCTGTGGGTCAGTCACACACTGAGCAGGACAGCAGGAGATATAAAGCAGGAGTTTAAGAGTCCACAGAGATGAGGAAGAAAAACAAGAGGCTTCAGCTAAAGTCATAAAGCCTTGAACCTCTGGAGCTCCAGCTAAATCCCTTAATGCTTTGGGATAGAGGTCAGGAGAAGAGAAAGTGGCAAACGCTGCCATCACAGCTGAATCAATGTGCTTTTGTGCTGTATGTGTGGCATGGAAGACAAGATTCTCTACAGGAGATTAGGCTTGGGGAATGTAATATGCGCCAAATGTGTAATAGTCTAAACTTCAGCCAAATGCAATCTGTTTAAAATTCAGCTGGTGGAGGATGTTTTTCCATGTTCCATGTGTGTGTGTGTACTTATATATATATATATATCATATGCAGTTTATGGTTATATTAAAAGGAACAGTTTTATAATAGACTTTCTTTTGCTAAACACAGATTAGATTTTTAGACAGATATCTCCACTCTGTATGTCCATACAATGCATGTGAATGATTGCCATAATTTGAAGCTACAAAAAGAACATAAATGCAGCATAAAAGCAATTAATAAGACTCCAGTTATTTAATCCACGTGTTCTAAAGCAATCTAGTTGATATTGGGTGACAACAGCTCAAAATTAATCTCCTTTTTCACTTCTTGTCAGCAGTCTCCGTGGCGATAATGACATCTAGCTCGATTAAACTTCCTAGCGCCATCAAGCCCTCTGTGCATGCGTCATGCACTAGGGAGTGTAAACGAGCATAAAATTATGATAGTCCCTAAAAGACTGTAATGGCAAGATGCACAGGGGGAAAGTAGTTAAATCTGTTTTTCACCCAAAATCGATTCAGATAGCTTCTGAAGACATGGATTAAACCACTGGATTTGTGTGGATTGCTTATATGCTGCATGTATGTGCTTTTTGCAGCTTCAATGTTTGGTCACCATTCACTTGCATTGTATGGACCTACAGAGCTGAAAATTTCTTCTAAAAATCTTAATTTGTGTTCAACAGAAGAAAGGAAGAAATCTATATAAATATATACACACACACACACACACACACACACACACATAAACACACACACGTATGTAAGAATTATTTACAGCTAGTCATTTTTCTCAATTCACATCGCCAATGACAGGTGAAGCAAACTTGTCTCACCTGCATCTCGCCCTTTTCTCCTGGGCCTGCGGGTTTGGCTACCTCTGTGGCTGCATTCTTCAAACTGTCTTTACTGCAGTTGACCAGAACTTCAACCACATACAATGGATCAAGCTCACTAGTGCCAGCCTACAAAAAATAACATATCTTTAATATACATTTCAGTAATTGTGGTGTAATAAAAAAAAATCTTTAGTAAACACAAAGGAATTAAAACAAACAAAAAAAATTCCAATGATACCTTTACATTTGATTTCTTTGAGAAATTGACAGCCACTCCCCAACCAAAATCCAAATCTTCTTTTTTTACCTGAAAGCAAGCGACAAGCCCAGAGAGTGAATTTCAGTTGATGCCTTGGGACCTTCAGTGATGCTTTGGTTTAACCAAACTGTGCAGTGATGACTATACTGTTGTTTTATTTTAATGCAATAGCTATTACAAGTTTTACATTTACATTTAGCAGATGCTTTTACCCAAAGCGACTTACAAATATGTGACGCATAGCAAGAAATGTGTCATAAATTTTAACAACATCTGCAGTATAGGACTGGAAAGTTCTCAAAGTGGCAGTGGAGATATATATATATATATATATATATATATATATATATATATATATATATATATATATATATATATATATATATATATATATATATATATCTCACTTCATATTAGCTGCACATTCAAGAGCATTCGCCTCTGAGACACTGAATTGATATCGGACAGTTAACATTTTACTACGGTGTCTGGAACACATTTATTGCTATGCGTCACATATTTGTAAGAAGGCCTAGAACAGAATAATACAAAATATATCAAATGTTGGATAATATTTAAATAGCTGCTGTATTTTTTGTCACGTTTAAGGGTCATTTCTGCCCCGAGCCTGCCCCTGGACTACACCTCTTAACAAAACTGTTGGTGGCTTAATCTAGATTAAACATGAGCTGTATTTGCAAAAACAATGTCATTTACCCTGACTAGTCTGCCTGGCTGCATGAAAGGAAGGCAGTATCTTGGTTTGTGAATATATTCCTCAATCTCTTTGCCTAGTTTGGCCAGCTGCTGGCGGATCTTGTAGTAGGTCACCACGCGCTCTTCATTAGGAATTTTAATGGAATTGTACTCCTCCTCCATCTTTTTCATCTCTGGGAGAAACACAGAAAGAACATTTTTAAAAAAAATGGGAGAGAGAAAGATCTAAAAGATGCCAAAAGATCCCAAAGCTACATGCCATGCTGCCGAACTATTGATAAAAAAAATTAAAATAACAACTTTAAAGGGATCGTTCAATGGGTGTGTTACGTTTGGTAACAAGACATGTGAGAACCAGAAGCAGTGGAATGTAGCGCATAAGTCATGTGATTTAGGTTTATGGTCATTTTTTTATCCTACAGTTCTTGATCACTTTATGCTTTCCTTGAGGAAAAAAAAAAAAAGTACTGTGTCTCAAAATCCCTCCTTTTGTGTTGCACAAAATAGACTTACGGGTTCGAAATCACATGATGGTGAGCTAATAAATTACAGAATTTTTGGTTCAACTATTCCTTTAACTAAATGAGAACGGTTCCAGTTCTTACTCTCCAGGACGCCTGGCACGGCTCTGTAGTGCTGGAACTGGTAGAAGGATTTCTCCAGCATGTACTCTGGGTTGATCTCCTCCACACGCAGCAGATTCAACACCATGTTGTATGTCAGATGGAATGCACTGTTCAAAGGATCAGCAGAACCCTAACCGTACAAAGAAATAAAATCAACAATAAAACGTGTGCCACAGAAAGTAACAACAAAAATCTGTACGTGTATGGTACAAATCAAACAATTCACTGACAGCCACTTCTTCAGAAAGACAGAAGTGACATCAGTTTCGGGTGAAAGCAGACCAAAATATTTCTCCTTTTTCACTGTACATCTTGCCATTATATCTCTAGGCACGATCATGATTTCAAGCTCGATTACACTTCCTAGTGTTTGACGCATGCGCAGAGCACTAGATGACGCTAGGAAGTGTAAACGAGCTTAAAATCATGATTGCGAAGAAGCCTGCTGATGTAAAGAGTTTTATTTTGGTCTGTTCTCACCCAAAACTGATTAGATCCCTTCAGAAGACATGGATTGAACCACTTGTGTCTTTTATGCTGACTTTGAGCTTTTTGGAGCTTCCAAGTTTTTATCACCGTTCACTTGTATTATAATGGACCTACAGAGCGGAGATGCTCTTCTAAAAATCTTTGTGTTCTACAGAAGAAAGTCATACACATCTGGGATGGCATGAGGGTGAGTAAATGATAAGAGAATTGACATTTTTTGGGTGTACTACTCCTTTAAGCAGCAGTCAAAAAAAAAAAAGTGCATAAATATCTAAATTTGATATTGGCATCAAAATACAAACATAGCAAACATATTGTGAATATCCCAAATATTGCTCAGCCTTATGCAAAAGACAGATTGTCATCTTTATACTTTTTTACTATCTTGGCAATTAGAATGTGCACTTGAAAGTTCGTTCTACCACATTTAGACAAACATCACATTCCCAACAATTTACAAAAATAACAAAAGGCCTTTTTTAAACACATGAAAACAACTACTGACCACAAATATGTTAAGAGCAGGAAATCCACACAAATTCAGTGCTCTATCTATTAATCAACAGGTTTTGCAACACAGAGTACAAGCCCTTGAAGGCTCAGAGGAGAAAAATGAGAAGACGTCACTTGACGTGCCAGCCAATTCATTTTAGTGACATGGTGTTCCCGGTATTCTCTTGGACACTTTACAAAACAACCAAGATAAACTACAATTCCAATTCAGTCGGGAGGACGTTGAGCAAGACTTTAATAAACCCCAAGCAGAGAGGAGATGTGGCAATACAAGCCTGGATGGGAGGGAGGAAATCAGGCATCAACAAGGATAAATCCTGGTAGGCAGGCGTGTGAGAAAGCTAGAGATTATAGACGAGAGCTCTTATAGACGTTGAAGAGTGCATTAATGAATGAATGCATGGGGCAGTCCCATTATAGAGGGTTCCAAGGCTTAGAGGGTGTTAAGGATCAGTGGGTTTGCACGTCAGAGTGTGTTGGTCGTCACCTAAACAAATCGTGTGGGTGTTTAAATTCACTGAAAGCTATTTAAAAGGTGCACTCAGTAATGTTTTACTCCAAAATAAATGAATTGTAATTTTGAAACATGTATAAAATCATGACCACTCGTGAGAGGAGGACTCATCAACATATAAAAGCCGTTTTATTCTACATGGGGCAGGGGCACCCACATGGGGGCTGCCATCTCAGAATCACATGATCAGCTGAAATCTACTTGCTTAATCTCAGTGACTGTCTTGTTACTGAACACTTTCACTCTTGGTCTAAATTAATCATAGCTGATTGTGAGATTTTCCACAACTTCAAAAAGGCATCTGTAACTAAAAACTATTGCTTTTGAATGATGCTGCATCCACACCACTAGGTGTCACCAAGTCCAATATGACACAAACAAAAAGTTACTGAGTGCAACTTTAAGAGTGTAATATTTTCGATGTTAAAATAAGTTATCCTATCTGAGAATAAAGCTAAGGGTGTGATTTCTAACACAACTAAATGGAACTGCCAAAATAATCACTTTTCAATTTGCCACAAAGAACATTCCTGACTGTTAAAAAAAGAGAGCATTCCATTTTAAACTAATGTGCATAGGATAAACAAGTAAATGTACAAGTTTTAATTGGTTCATATTCTCAACTGTTTTGACTAATCTCAACTATTCAATAGACACAAGCCCACATAGCAGTGCCATTTGGCTGGTGGTAAAGCGGCTCAGGCTATGAGGGGCTGTTCAAACAAGAGGGCATGCAACAAAGAGCACTAAACATTTTTTAATCAAACTCCTTTTCTGACAAAACGTTTTAAAATCCATTGCTTAATTTGAAAAACGCTGATAAGAGAGCAAGATGCAATTGCCAAAAACATCCCATCTACAGTGCGGTTGTTGCTTTTGCAACCAACCAGTTTATTAATCATTCACCATCACGTGCAGGAGCACTGTTTTTTTAGAAACCGTGTCAAGAAAAAAAAAAAAAAAAAAGTTCAACATCTTCCTCGCTTTCTGTTAAACAATATTTGTTGACTGCGTCTAGCCTTTTTAGTGGAAGAATATGATAGGTTGGAATTTATCATCAGTGCTTGGCACACATCCAAAATTTGAATGAAGTTTTAGCATTCGAATGTGCATTTTAGGAATTTTTGAATTTCTCATTTTAATTTGTCCGCACTACCATGAATGGCTTTAAGTTGTATGCAACGCGAATTGGAAACAGAAAAAAAAACAAATCACACTTTTTGTTATATACGCAACAGTTTTCCAAAGCCAAAGCAGGTACGCTTAAAAAAAAAAAAAAAAAAAAAAAAAAAAAAAAAAAAGTTTTCCTTTGAAATCACCCCACCTTGGAGGCAAATATTAAAATAAACAAACTCTCTCAGGATGGTCACGCTCTCAAACTCGAATTATGATTATATACAAAGTGCTTATAAGCTTTAAAGTATGACGCAGCATGCCGTGGCTGTGCTTCAGTGCTTTACCTTCAGTAACTGTTTGCCCACAGCGGGGCTCATCTTCTCATCCACCATGAATATGACGATTCCTCTCTCGTCCATTCCTCTTCTGCCGGCACGTCCTGACATCTGGATGTATTCTCCAGAGGTGATCTAATGTGAAGGGCAAAAGAAATGTATTTACTGAAGGGGTTGGCACCAAAACAAAGAACAAAAAGCAACAAATAAGCAAAGTAAAGCACACGTGTGTGTGTGTGTGAGATTGAGCTAGCTAATCGTACCACACAACTCAATCCACAACACCGTAAAAAAAGCCCAAAAAACTTGTCATGTTCTGTTACGAGACATGATACCCAAAAGCTGTTTGGTGTAACTGATAACACCAAACCATTAAACCATTGCCCTGACTTTCATACATTTGACTGATTCGCACTGAAAACCTACTTAAATTTCATCCTTTGCCAAACAGAAAGCTATTGTATGACTTTAGAAGTAATTATTAGAGTCATATAGACAACATTTCTACATTAATGGTGCGGTTTTGGAAATATAATAATGTAAAACAGTTCTAGACAGAAGATGCTGGGGAGGAGGAGGGTTTCAGTTAGAAAACCCTCTACTGTGCTGCAGTAAGACCAATTTAAGACAAAGAGGGAGAACTTTAGTTGATTGGCTAACAGATTACAAGTCTAAGGATCTTTTAGCTTATTCCACGTAGTTTCATGACTGAACTTATTTTTAGTGAAAATAGCTCCAATTGAAGCCAAAGCAGAATCGACAGTTGCATATTGCACAGCAACGCACAGGCAGACAGCAGTAAGTGGTAAAGCAACCCAGCACTGTTCTACTAAATAGCCATATTCTCATGTCACATCCACACAAATATATTTTCTGTTGAAAACTCAGTTTTCCATTTGTTAACGTGGCTGCTTCACAAAATATGCTGTAATAGAGAGCATTTTTAAGCATATCAGTTTTCGGTGGAACAAACTGCAGTTCCAATGTGAATGAGATGTGCAGACATTGGTAAATCAATCAATGCTTCTTTTTAACCCAGAATGCATTGTGGATATGGTCTTCGAAAACTGCTTAAAGACTAACTGAGGCATTAGCATTTTTCTGACCATGTATGCTTTATCTTAAAAACAAAAATGAGGGTGGATTTGGTCTTCCTCAGTTTAAATACAGTTGCAATACGATTCAGCACGGCAGATAACACTGCTGGAGAATCGAACTGCTCTAAAGCCATACACAAAGCGTGCAGTGTCTATATCCTATGGCCTTTTACAAGATCTGGATGCTACATCAACTGACTCCATCAGGATGGCCTGGTGAGGGGAACTGGGGATGGAAATCTCAGAGGAGATATAAGAAGCCTGTTTGGACGATATTCATAGTCGCTCAATCAATGCAAAGCACAACTTGATCCGTTTAAAGTGGTTCACAGGCTACCCTTCTCTCCGGATAAATTACATACGATTTTTCCCGAAGTATCATTGCAGTGTAGCACATGCCATGTTGAGAAGGGGTCACGGTCTCAACAGTTTTTCTTGTGTCAAAGAGTGCTGTCATTCAGGGGCCTTATATTTGGGTTTATGTCAAAATCATTCAACAGGGAGGTTGCAGTAAACCCTCTTACAGTCCTGACTGGGACTGTAAAACCAGAAAGCTCATATAGCAGACTTTCACTGCACTTCATGTACAATATTAGGCTTTTCTTTTCTCCCTTTTATTTTACTAATACATTGTGAAATTTGGGCAGGCTGCATACTGTATATACATGTCAATAGAGCAAACAGTACACTTGTGTATATTTTCTTTTCGTCATTTCTATGAGGTTGATTTTCCCCTTTCAATGTAACGGCATTGTAATTGCTTGTGTCCACCAACAGTTTTATTTGTGTTGTCTGGTTTATTAAAAACAATATAAAAAAAAATAAAATTATCTTCTGCATTTCTTACAATTGATTTGATTTTGTTAAAAAGGTGCATTCAGTAATTTCGGGATAATTAAAAAAGTTTTACACATTAACAAATGAATTGTGTTTTTGTGAAGAGTGATCTGAATAGCGTCCACTCACAGATGAAGACTGTACTCGTAATAGTTTTCTCTAAAAATTGTTTTTATTATACATCGGGTCGGACACCCCCTTCAATATGTTTCTCCAAGTTGAAATGACATGGTCTGCTGCGCTTCACTAAATGTCGAAGAAAAAAAATACTCGCGCTCATTGGCTGCCGCCTACGTAGAAACGCGTGTTTATGCAAAAAGCGAAAATGACACAATGGAAAATACTCATTTATCGTCATTTATAAGTAGAGACAACGGAAGATTCAATAGCTGTCATCAGGGGTTACGTTAACCGAAAATTCTCTGTCATTTTGACAGATAAAAAAAAATAAGAAAACATTTTCACATAGTCAGTTTTGATTTCACTGTCTCTCTCACACACACGCCCACTGAGTGTATGCATCCTGTTTATTGCCTGGTATAAAGAAGCATATTAACAGGTGTCATCTGCATTAACACCTGGTACTACTATAAGTCTCTTTTGACCAATTGTGTTCGGATTTCAAGGAGAGATCTGAATATTTGACTGCATATCAGTCATTACGTTAATGTGTTACTGCATGATCAGTGTGTCCCTTTATTAATAAGTACAAAAAATATACATAATTTCAAGATCAAATCATTTCAGCCAATTACTTGCATTTAAGTGCAAACATTAGCCTATGTTTAGAACAAAATTGCCAGTTATTTTAGAGTACCACCTGCATTAGAGCTTCAGAGATGCATGTGCTTCTCATCAGTGACTTTATTGTTATAGGTTATGAAATGTAATGCTTATCAAATGAAATCAAGTATGATGAATAAAAATAGACCATGAAGGAAATTATACAACTCCGTCCGTCAAAGTGGTGGATACATTTGATTTCTAGCGCACCCTCTGGCTGTAATGCCGAAGAAGCGAAAAAAGTCTGAAGCAAGAAGACAGAAAGAACGGCAAAGACAAAAAACTAGAGTAAACATCGGTATGGCAAACACAAGGTGGAAACATTTGATGGAGAAAAACACGAGTGGCGATGCCGATGTTGCTTCTTTTTTGTTGGCGAGTTAAGACATTAATTGTTTAGACCACGCTCTAAAATAGTATCAGTGGAATTGACAGAAAACTCATACAAGTTACCCTCGAACTTTTTAAAATGACGCATGTAGTCAACGTATGTTAGTAATGTGCGTTTACAAATGCAACCGGAATGCAATAAGTAATTTTATTTTCTTTGTTATCACAGCTATAGTAACGGGGGGGGGACCATCTATCTCCACCTCTAAGAAATGGAATAAATCTTCATTCGTTTAGTAGCTTGGCACAGCGATTGCTGTGTATTTTGTGTAAACCATGATGTTGGTTTGCTTGGGAACAAAAGGAGTTCAAATACAGTATTCATGGACATGCTAAATTTGATCATCAAAAACAATTCTAATCTTTACTTTACCATGACATTCTGAATCACTAGATCATTTAGCTTTATGCCACGCCAAGTTCTCTAATAAAGGTAATAACTGTTTTTAGAAATAACGTGAAAGGTAGACAGTCTCCAAAGATTATTGATATAAGGGAAAATAATGATCTGTCCTTAACTGAAGTCAGTTCGCTTGAATTGTGATGTTTGTTTTTAGGCAAAGCAATTATATTATAGTAGTAATAAATAACTTCACAAATTACCTCAAACTTCTACATCTTCCAGATGCAAATGATATTCTGGAGGGGGCAGAAGAGATGTTCCATCTTTTCCACACAGATAGATGGCAGTATAGCAACTAACACCACTGTCGTATTGCTACTTAAAGTACAGGAAAAAGAGCAATGCCAACGCTAGTTAGAGAACTACTGAATTCTCCTTTAACAAGCAAAATGGTGGTAAAATCACCACAAGAAGTGGTTGTAACACCATAATCTTTCTATTTGCCTTCAAAAGGTCCTTCACTGGTACGACTTTGATTAATCACAGCTTGGCACGAACATCAAACATTGTAGCTTGTGCTTTCAGCCTGTTCGCTTTGCAAATATTGTTTTTGCCTTGCCTGTTGCTGATAACCCTTCTTAATGGTCCCCCTCCACATGACAGCACACCAAGCACTGACCTCTGATCAGTGTTATCTTCCATTAATATCTAAAAGACCCAGAGCAGGGCTCATTGCCTGCACTCTGTTAGCCAAAACCATGACTTTGCGTTCTTCTGGCACTCATGGATACCAGATGTTCCTTGCAAAACGTTTTAGATGGCAGCTTCCAGCGCTCCCTCACTCTGAGCTGGAGTAGAGAAGCCAAGGGCCTCTTTTATTCACAACAGCTTGAGACATTGACTCACACTCACGCAAATAATACGTGGCAAGCTGGACGGGACTGTCGCCTGACCCCGTGTCCTCTCTGCATAACGGTGGCCGAAGCAGCAAGGAAATGCATTTCAAAATCTTACTGTGAGAGGCAGGATGGAGTTTTTTTTTTTATTTACCCAGCGGAAGTCTTTGCCGTCAAATTTGCGTGCGCTGGTGAAGAGCACGGTTCGAGCAGGCATGTTGATTCCCATGGCGAAAGTTTCAGTAGCAAACAAGGCCTGGGGAAAGAAACAGAGAAAGACTTTAGACCAAACCATTATCACAAAGACAAATAAGAGCCATTGTAAAAATTTCAGTTGAGATAATGGTAAGGTGCTTTAACTAAACTAACATCATTAGTTTAAACAAATTTTGTTTCAGTCGTGAACTAATCTAATTTCAACTACGACTCCAACGTCACATAAGGTCAAAGCTAAAGTGACTCAGCTGAACATTTTACAAGGGTCTTTCCTCTGACTTGGAATGGTTAAGAGCAGATAGATCACCTTCAGCAGTCCCTCAGAGAAAAGGATCTCAATGGTCTCTTTCAGGATGGGGAGGAGACCACCATGATGAATTCCAATCCCTCTCTTCAGCAATGGCAGGACATGCTCCACCTGTTCATAATCAAACACATTGCTTAAACAACCACATTTTTTTCTAATATCAGTTTAATCAGTCAGCTCAGTCAGATTGGCATAGTGTAACTAATCAAAAACAGCTTAAAGGTCTAGTAACAGCAAGGTCCAATTATTCAAGACATAAACATGCAAAACAAGATTTTGAAACAAAAAACAATAGTACTATGATTTTTCATTACTAGCTTTATTTTGGAGACAAAGCAGTTTTTTCTAACATTCTGAATGTCGTAATGTGTTCAGTCATTCATCAATTTTTCTTTTAGTTTTCTTTTAGTTTGTGAGAATTTTTTTTACTTTCGTGGTATAGTTCACCCAAAAATGAAAATTCTCTCATCATTTACTCACCCTCATACCAGTGCAGATGTGTGACTTTCTTCTGCTGAACATAAATGTGAACAAAGATTTTTAGTAGAATATTTCAGATCTGTAGGTCCTCACAATGGAAATGAATGGATGCCAAAATTTTAAGCTCCAAAATCCACTTAAGGGCAACATACTGTAAGTACCCCAGACGACTCCAGTGGTTAAACCAATGTCTTCTGAAGTGATTTGATACGTGTGGGTGAGAAACAGATACATTTAAGTGGTTTTTGGTGATTCACAGTCCAAATACATATATCCCCTACTGGGCAGAGAACAGAATTTATGATAGAAAATTACTTAAATATTGATCTTTTTCTCACCCACACCAATCATATCGTGTCTGAACACATGAACGAATATTACATTTATATAGCGCTTTTCTGACACTACACTCAATGTGTTTTACACAGTGAACAGGGGGACTCTCCTCAACCATCACCTGTGTGCAGCATCCACTTGGATTATGCAACGGCAGCCATAGTGCACCAGTACACTCACCACACACCAGCTATTGATGAAGAGGAGATAGTGGAGTTATACAGCCAATTAATGGATGGGGATTATTAGGAAGCCATGATTGAGAAGGGCCAATGGGGGGGGGAATTTGGCCAGGACCCCTACACTTTGAGAAGCATCCTGGGATTTGTAATGTCCACAGAGAGTCAGGGCCTGTTTAACGTCTCTTTCGAAGGACAGTACCTTTTTACAGTACAGTGTTCCCATCACCATACTGGGGCATTAGTACCCACACAGTCAGCAGGGTGAGCACCCCCTGCTGGGCTCCCTAATATCTCTAACATGGATTTAACCACTGGAGTCATATGGATTACTTTTATGCTTCCTTTGTGGATTTCGGAACTTAACATTTTTGGCACCCATTCACGTCCATTGTGAGACCTACAGAGCTGAAATATTCTTTTAAAAATCTTAATTTTATAAAAACATCTGAGATACCAGGAGGGTGAGTAAATCATGAGAATTTTAATTTTTGGGTGAACTATCCCTTTAAGCTTTGTGCAGACAAGCAGCAAAAATCTGATTGTTTGGCATATCTGGCCAAAATCAATTTAGATCTTTGTAGCATGAACAGCAGGAGAAGAAGAAAAAAATAAATAAATAAAATTGTACAAACAATGCAAATCACATTCATATGTCATTCGAAATACAATTTTAACCATATTTTTGGACATGAGTTTCAGTCTGAAAGAATATGTCAGATCGCATACTTCTGCAAGCATTGAGCTTGCAGAAGTATGTCATTGAGAACAAACAGGCTGGGGTTGTTGAAGGATGGTTAAGTCCCTCGTAAAGGTAACATTCACACAAACTGCATACTTGAAGCAGGCACTGTAATCAATTGTACTCTAAAAGCATGAGGGCTGATTGTGCCTCAGTTTAACATCACACTGACAGAGCAGTGTCTGTATAAACAAGCTGATCTGAGAGCGGCACCTCTACTGGAAGGTTTTGGCTTTGCTCCAAAACCTAGTAAGCTGCCTTGATGTCTAACTGCCTCTGCAAGGCAGCATCCTAACTAAAAATGGACTTCATAAGTGATTGGTTTGGAATAGTGGGCAACTTTTTTTCTTCCCTTTTGAGTTCCTTATAAGGAAAAAAAGTCATACAGGTTAGGAATGTCATGAGGGTGAGTAAATAACAGAACTTGAATTATTGGGTTAACTATTCATTAAAATGCAACAATGGAAGCTCACAAGTTTTTTTAACAGATCTTTGGTATGAGCACAGGCCAAGCTCTGCTCTTCTGCAATGTGGAAATGGATCACAGCATTGTTGAGATGTACAAGAGAAACATTAATTAGGAGTAAAATGTTGTTAAAGGAGGAGAGAGAAGTGGAAAGTTTTATGAGCCTCTTGAAACCATTTTGAAAATGGCTAAAAACCCAGTTATGTACGCAAGCCAGCCTCGAACAAGTTTCACATGTACAGCTCCACTTTACGGTGGTTTGTGTGGTAGACCTTCAATTATGAAAGCAACAGCACACGCTTTAAAGGCAATATTTCAGCAAAACAGAAAAACTCAATAATTTGAAGCTTCCCTTTAAGATCTGAACAGCGTTTATAACGGTACAAATTTTGCATCTTAATGGATAAATGTGGCACACGGTTATGTGAGAAGCTGTATGGCTGGGTGTCTGCCAAGAACAGAATGAAAGAACTGCATTTTTCGCCAGAGGAGAACCTACGGCCAAAAACTAAAATTCAAACACAGATACTTTGATGTAACAAGCTGGTTACATTTTAGCAGGAGTTTAATGTCTGAAGAGCATTTTATTATCCAAAAGTATGAACAAAGCAAGCGCAAACTTACTAAAAACAAAGAGCTGCAGCGTTGCTGTCTACTGCCAACTTAGGCAGCATGCTAATCAAAATGTAAACAAGTGACCAATTTGGAAATTGGCAGCAGTTCTCTTCATGAATTGTGCCAAACATTGGTACATGTCTCAGCCTAGTAGATATATCAGTGTACCAATAAAGTCAACATTGTACAAAACCACAGCAAACATCTGGTGATATGTATGCAAAGCAGTTACCTGAGGCAATTTCTTATCTTCATCAGAGAGGCAGTCTATGGCATTGTTGAACACTTCCTCCACAAGTTTCTTCTCTTCATCTATAGTTGGACAGAGAAATTACAAATTTCAGGAAGGACATTTCGCCATTAAAGAGCAACATCTCAGCTGTGGAATGAACATTGGAAACACAGCCATTGTATGTGAGCCTTTACATAGCTGCTGGGAGAGTTTCCATGATTGCATAAAAAAAGCCACAGGTCAGCGAGATATATGTTGTGGGGAGCATCAAAGAATGAGATGGAGAGAATGGAAAGACCCAAGATGCCATGGGGAGAGATGCCATGTTCTTGATTTCTGCATGCAGCACGTGGCGGTGTCGGCTCTCAAGAGGATTAGATCATTAAAATGGCACTGCATAACAAAATAGTAACTAAATATAGAATACAAGCATCCAACTTGTACAATATGGCCACAGCAGCAATGCAATAAATGAATGTAATGAAATAAAGGGCTGGGATTGGCAAAGAAAAACAGACAACATATCTTTCTACAGGGTGCAACAGTCGGGTTCCAAAAGTAAAAATCACATTCATTAGAATTAAAAATATATTGGTTCGACACATATATATATAAGCTTCAAAAAGCTTAATTTAATGAATATTTACATATAGAGCAATGTAACGAAGCCAAGACTCTTTCACAGTTTATGGACTAATTCAGGAATAATAATGGGAGATGTTGAAAAAAAAAAAAAGAAAGAAAAAAAAAGACATGAAAATGGGCAATCGATCGCTGACCTTCTGCTATTGATGAATGATGATCACTGTTGATTAGTGCTCATAGAGTTTTTATTTGCCCATATGACAATGTTCAGTTTATAGTGATTATATTGTAATACATTGTAGATGACAGTCTTTTTTTTATCCGTCATACTTGTTTTCATTTCATAAATACCAAGGCTACATTCAGGGGTGTAACATCCATTATAATGGCACATACAGCACATTCCAGTGGATAATTGATTTTTGACTCAAGCGCGAGTCTGGTGAAACCAAAGAGTTCTAGGGAGACAAGTCAACCTGTCAATCAACCGCTAAGCAAAATCAAAATTTTAAACTTTGCCGTTTACGTGTGGCTTAAAAGGAAATAACCGCCTGGTTGGAAAATTTGAAAGTGTACAGACATCATGGAACTTTAGTGTGCCTGATATCAACCACATCAGCTCAGTTTAAACAGGTTCTCCGTTAAAAGAGAATCCTTCTCTAAAAGTCATGTTTTCGACTAAATTAAATGCAAGTATAACTGGCAGAAAAGGTAAGGCGATTTTTTTTTCGTGCTTTTTTTTGTTTCTATACTTTTTGAATTTTATTATCATACAGTGACACACTGCCATAATGAAATGATTTATACATGAAATCAGAGACACTCCTCTCGAAATCCGAACAGAAGTGGCCAAAAGACACGCATATACGATCAGGTGATGTGTCTGTAATTGTTGATGGCATCTTTCCAGTTGTGATCGGATCGCCCTAAGGGCATCTTAACACCAGGCAATAGACAAGGGCAGAAAACACACCACGTGAGACAACATAAAACTGATGCAGTAGGTGTAAATCGTTCTATTTCTATCAGTCATATTGATGGATTGCATTAGGAATTTTCAATCAAGGTGCAAATTATTATTTTTTTTTCTAAAAATAAATGGGTAAATGGAGAATTGTCGGTTAAAGGCAACTGCTAGCGGGGACTGTTGTGCTCTCTATTGTGTTCCTTTTGTAGACAGTGCACAAAAAACAAACATACAGCATGACCAGTGTAGTATGATTCACAAAAGAAAATGATGAGTCAAAACTGGTAAAAAATTAATAAATAAATTAATAAATTAATAAATAAATAAATAAATTAATAAATATATATAAAAAAATAATAAATCACAAACTCCCAAATTATCAGTATAAATCATTCTAACTAAATAATTTGGTGACTCAGTCAGAGTGAAAATGAATTAATATTTGTCTCACATACTGAACTGCTAGTTAGACACCATAACTTTGATTTATGTCCAATTTGAAAAGAACCTAGAACTGTTTCTGTGTGTTATGTTCTTAAAGGGATAGTTCACCCAAAAATGTAAATTCTTATCATTTACTCACTTGTGTTGTTTCAAAACTGTATTCTTCTGTGAAACACAAAAGATGTTAGGCAATTGTTAGGGACTAACAAGCCACAGTCATTCTTTACAATCTCATTTTCCACAGAAAGTCACCAATTTTTGCCCGAACGATCCCTTTAAGCCTCAATGGACCAATTTTATGAGATGAGGTTTGCGAGACTGACAGTTCATCCTACAAATGCAGGACTAGTTAAATGTTACACATTCACAACTATGAGGTTTTTTTTCTCGTTTTTTTTTTTTCTTTATAAAAAGTGGCATTTTTTTATATATATATATATATATATATATATATATATATATATATATTAGCACAATACTGTTTTATTTCAGTATGTAGTTAAGACAACATTTGGCAAAAAACTTTTCTGCAAAATCTATTTTTGGAGAGGACCAGTGCAATACATCAGCACCAGTCGCTGATAAAGCATCACCTCAGTAAGATAATGAAAACTAACAGACTTCACTTGTGCACATTGGAAATTATTTAAATGTTCTGGAATGCTTCTACAAAATCACACTTGAGTTGGAACGTTCTTATGATGACATCTGCTCTGACAGAGGCAATGAAAACAGCCTCCCCACCTAAAGCACAACAAGAAAAACAGTAACAGCTGTGTGGGACCGCTTGTGCGTCCCATAATGCTTACCCATATACCAAAGATTTTATAAGGTTTTAAATGCATACTATTTCCCAACAATTTTTTTAAGTCCACAATAATGCAAAGCTTTTGTGTGCATCTTTGAAAAATCAAGTTAGGTCTTGCAAAGCAAAGCAGTATAGGAAGTGCTGCCACATGCATGGCTGAATCTTGTCAAAGGATGTGTAGCCTATGAGCCCGTCCATTTCCCACACAAGAAAATATAGGACTTGCCACATCAACAAAACATGAGAATGAAGGGAATGTTGAAGTATTTGGTATTGTCACACATAAAGAACTCCCTGTATCCAGTAATGGCTGTAGAATAGAAAATTTCCCCAAAAACAGCCCAAAGCAGAGAACATTTCTTTTCTAACATTTTTTGGCGATGATTTGATTTTTTTTTTAATTCAACATCTAATTAAATGGAAGAAATGAATCATACTCTCTCCCACATTTTTGAGCAATATGAGAAAGATAAATCTTGACTTCTAGACCTAAAAACAAGCAAAGAAAGATTAGCAATGATGTTTTTTCTCCAATTAAAAAGGTTATGGTCTTTTCAAAGCATGTTGCTATGTGGCTGCAAGGGTATTCTGGAAGTAAAAAGAGCCCTTCCTCTGGTCTCTAATGATATTCTGGTCCCTAAATATGACCAGGGCCTCCTTCAACATGTGTATTGGATTTTTTTTTTTGTGCCATTTTATTGTCTGCCAGGTAAAATGTTTCCAGTGCACTTAGAAAATAAGCACAGCTCTCCTTAAAGGGATAATTCACCCAAAAATAATTCTCTCATCATTTACTCACCATCGTGCCATCTCAGATGTGTATGACTTACTTGCTTGCTTCTTCAGAACACAAACAAAAATTTCAGAAGAATATTTCAGCACTGTAGGTCCATACAATGCAAATTAATTGACCAAATCTTTGAAGCTCCAAAAAAAAAAAAAAAACTAATAAACATAACTGTAACACAAAACTAATCCATAAACCACCAGTGGTTAAATCCATGTCTTCAGGAACAATATGATAGGTGTCGAAGAGAAACATCAATATTTAAGTCCTTTTAACTATAAATCTCCATTTTTGACCAGCCCGACCAGTAGGTGGCGATATGCAT
The DNA here is from genome assembly GCA_032164185.1 of Moxostoma hubbsi. NCBI lineage: Eukaryota > Metazoa > Chordata > Actinopteri > Cypriniformes > Catostomidae > Moxostoma > Moxostoma hubbsi. Next base: position 8,780,391 of record JAVLUX010000125.1, read on the forward strand.
GAAGAATATGAATCACCAAAAAACAAAAGAATGTGAAAGTGGAGATTTCTAGTAAAAAGGAATTAAATATTGATCCATTTTTTATCCACACATACCATATCGCTTTAGAAGACATGGATTTAACCACTGGAGGTTTATGGATTACTTTTAGCCTTTATGTTCTTTTTAAAGCTTCAAAGTTCAGGGAAACATTCACTTGCAATGTATTGGCCTACAGAGCGGAGATAAAAAAAAAAAAAATGACACTTAATTTGTGTTCTGCTGAAGAAATAGTCACATCTGGGATGACATTAGGATGAGTAAATTATGAGAATTTAAATTTTTTGGATGAACCATCCTTTAACAAGCTGCACAATTTGAGGTAACATTCTGTAACACAAATGGTGCTGGAGGAATATTACACACTGCTTGCCTCTGTAATGATCAATTCTACCATGAATACCTGTGTTGAAATCCAGTTTGGACACCTGCAGTGCGTAGGCCTCGCACTCTTTCTTACTGAAGCTGAAGATGATCACCGGCTGAAAGTTCCTCTCCATGATCATCTTCACGATCTTAAACACGTTGGATGGACCTGAGACAAACACACAAATGCAGCGATTTAGTGCAGGGATCACCTCGAGCAATATATAAGGCTCTGTTTAAAACTGGTATTAACATCCATTTCATCTGCTCCAAGCTTGTGGACAGCACTAAAATCCAACGTAAACAAGATCCAACGCGTTGTGTGATCTGATTACACAGCAGGGCCAATCAATAGGTGACTATCAGAAATAAGTAAGTGGAGGTCACTGTGGTTAACCTTTTTTCTGGACTAGTGGCTCAATTGAGAGCTTGCAATACCCTCATTGTGCAATTTCATTCTTTTACTTAACGTCATACTGACCTTTGGTTCCACCCCTTCGGCCTTTGGGGTCCCATTTGCCCCCACTGCTGCCTCCAGAGTCCCCAGAGTCCCTCAGGACCTGCATGGCCGTATTGAAATTGTCTTCTCTGAACTCTCCCTGATGAGAAATGGCAAATAATTTGATTACATAACAATAACACCGGGAACATTTTCTCAAACATGAATGGCTTGTTGCATAACTACACAGCAACAAGACAATGCACACTAATATTCCAGTATTTAGAGTCTACATCAGAGCATGCCACTCTGGAAACCACACCCATGCTACACCCATGTCCTGCAAGACAGGTTGGACCCGAGAGCAGCTAATTGAATAAAAGTTCCATATTTAGCATTATAACAGAGGGTGGCACACTCCCAACATCACTTAAGCGTTTAACTTATCTAATGCAAATATCCAAAGTTTTTGATTCGCTTACGTTCTCATCCACAACAAGATGAAGTCCATCGCCCCCTGCTGGAAAGATGTAGTGCTGCAGGGGAGTGGGGCGGTAGTCCGTGTAAACCACGTGGCAGGGCTGCAGATCAGACAAGGAAAAGCACATGTGGATGTATCATTAGGAACTTCATTATAATTAAGATTTACATTAGGGGTGGATGGTATGAACAACATCATTTATCATGGTACGAGTGATTTTATATCACTGTAATATAATAAAATTACAATACAGTTATTTTTGTTGGACAATTCATCTAAAAAAATCCACAAAAATGAAAAATAATTGGATAAACCGTTAAAATAAATACTTTAAAAGGTTCTTCATCTTATTTATTTATTTTCTCTTGGGTGGATGTGCTGAAAGCTAACCTGAAGCGCTTTGAGCAACAAAGATGAAATGAAATGGCGCACCTGTTTGTGGAGGTGACAAATCCACTCAGCAAACTGCCGGGCGTTGGGAATGGTGGCTGAGAGGAAGACATAGTGCACGTTGTCTGGCAATAGGATGATGGTTTCCTCCCAAACCACTCCACGCTCTGTAGGTCACATGACCCAGAAAGATAAAAACCCCACATTGGCTGCAGTTGAAGTCAGAAGTTTACATACATCTTAGCCAAATACATTTACAGTGCATCCGGAAATTGTAACACTTATGTACATGTGATTTTTTTTGGTTTTTTATTTTTAATAAATTTGCAAAGATTTCAAACAAACTTCTTTCACGTTGTCATTATGGGTTATTGTTTGTAGAATTTTTGAGGAAAATGATGAATTGAATCCATTTTGGAATAAGGCTGAAACATAACAAAATGTGGAAAAAGTGAAGCGCTGTGAATACTGTCCAGATGCACTGTAAACTCAATTTTTCACAAGTCCTGACATTTAATCATAGAAAAACATTCCCTGTCTTAGGTCAGTTAGAATCACTACTTTATTTTAAGAATGTGAAATGTTAGAATAACAGTAGAGAGAATGTTTTCAGTTTTTATTTCTTTCATCACATTCCCAGTGGGTCAGAGGTTTTTGTTAATATTTGGCACCATTGCCTTAACTTGGGTCAAACATTTTGTGTAGCCTTCCACAAGCTTCTCACAGTATTTTTTTTTTTTTTAATTTTGGCCTATTCCTCCACACAAAATTGGTGTAATGTCAGGTTTGTAGGCCTCCTTGCTCGCACACACTCTTTCAGTTCAGTCCACATATTTTTTTATCGGATTGAGGTCAGGGCTTTGTGATGGCCCCTCAAATACCTTGACTTTGTTGTCATTAAACCATTTTGCCATGGTATGATGGCTGTGTGGTCCCATGGTGTTTATACTTGTGTACTATTGTTTGTACAGATGAACGTGCTACATTCAGGTGTTTAGAAACTGCTCCCAAGGATGAACCAGACATGTGGATGTCCACAATTTTTTTCTGAGGTCTTGGCTGATTTTTTTTTTATTTTCCCATGATGTCAAGCGAAGTGGCACTGAGTTTGAAGGTATGTCTTAAAATACACCCATAGGTACACCTATCAGAAGCTAGTTGCCTAAAGGCTTGACATCATTTTCTGGAATTTTTTCAAGTTGCTTAAAGGCACAGTAAACCTATGTAAACTTCTGACCCACTGGAATTGTGAAATAGTCAATTAAATGTGAAACAATCTGCCTGTAAACAATTGTTGAAAAATGTACTTGTGTCATGCACAATGTTCTAAACGACTTGCCAAAACTATAGTTTGCTAATATTAAATATGTGGAGTGGTTATAAAATTAGTTTTAATGACTTGTGTAAGTGTATGTAACTTTCTGACTTCAACTGTAAGAAATAGGCTATGAATAAACTGTATAAGGCCTAATTTAAAAAGTAAGGTTGAATAAGAACGCATTATGCAACAAACATTTCAATCATTAGGCAACTTAGTCACATTTTTTCAGAATGTTGCATATGTAATTCAGCATTCATTATTAGGAGGACAACCGATATATCGGTTTTCCCGATTTATTGGTGGCAAGTTCCTTTTTGGAACTATCAGTTATCTGCAAAAATCAACGCTGATAAAAAAAAAAAAAATATTATTTTAATTTATCAAAAATAAAAAAATTGTTCCTCTGTTGCCAAAACCCTCATATGGTGAATGCATAGGCTACAAAAAGCTAGATTTGGTTTATGGACTAATTCATGATTATTAACGCAAAATGTAAAAAAAAAAATTAAAAATGACTGACAATTGACAAGCGATTGCTGATGATCGACTATAGAAGAATGATGATCAACTGTTGATTAGTTATTGCTCATACAGTATCTATTCTATTGTAATACATTGTGGATGATTGTAAGAGTGCATGTTTTGTGTCCCTTGTGTGTTTGTAAGCTAAAAGCACAGACATTTCAAAATAAGAGTCCCCAGTGTATTTCAGGCTTTTTCATTATTAAAAGTCCCACGTTATGCACCAAAACGTATTTTTTTTATGGTTATTACTGGTATTTTGGTTGCATCTGAAATTTTACTCATTTTGGACTCTTGAAGCCTCAAAGTCTAAACATGTCACAAAGACTAAAAATGTTTTAAAATTCAATAAATCCATTTTAAAAACTATCGGCCAATTAATCAGTTATGGGCTTATTCATCCAGCTAGTTATCGTACGGCAAAGTCCACAATCAGTCGTGTTTGTCTTAGAAATAAAAATGGATAATTCAATTTAGCAAGTTTTTAGGAAATGTATTAGGTTATCTATGCATAGTATGGCATACTATGCAAAGTATACATAGTTTATACAGCAGAAATAGTAAAACAAGTGTGCGGAACATAATGATAGCTGACATTCAACACCACCATCCTGCAATGCAAAGATCACACATAAGAAATTTTGACAACATCTGCCAGTTAAACATCAAGAATGACTGACCTGCATCTCTCATATAATGAATCTCATCAAAGATGACCCACGCCACCTCTCTCATGACCTCTGACCCTCTGTAGAGCATGCTCCTCAAGATCTATGGGAAAAATACAATTATTAGTACAGACCAAGTGGTGACTTCTTGTTTCAGTGTCTGACGGCTGATAACGTGACTGTCTTACCTCAGTGGTCATGACCAGGCAGGAGGCCGTGGGGTTGATGGTGACATCACCGGTCATCAGACCCACGTCCTGAAACTCCTCGTACATCTCTCTGTACTTCTGGTTGCTCAAGGCTTTGATGGGGCTGGTGAAGATCACTCGTTGCTTTTCTCGGAGCGCCAAAGCGATGGCATACCTAGATGCAGGGGGAGAAAACAAAGTCTCACATATCGGATTACATACCTTGTGAAATTGGGCAAACATCCAACCTCGAATAAAACTGCACTAGAAATAGGAATCGAAAGGAACTTAACGCTTCTGGTTCCACAGCAACTTAATTTCAGTTCCAATCGATTCTTTAGTAATTTTGAGAAACAACGAACAATGTTCGGAAACAATTCTTATTGCATTCAATACCCCAGGAAGCCCATTGTCAAATTCTGAAATTTCAGATTTCAACTGAACTGTACTAAATCAGAAATAAATTCAGTAAAATTCTTGGGGGGGGGGGGGGGGGGGAGGTGTGACTTCTTACACTGCACATGTCATCAAATAATAAAGCTCCAAATTTCGATTTGATCTATGTTTGCAATCTATTAGACTCACTCTGCACACACGGTCTTTCCTGCTGATGTGTGGGCCGACACAAGGACAGACTGGTTGTTATCGATGCACAGGATGGCCTCACGCTGGAAAGGGTCCAATATGAACGGGTACTCCTGTAAGGGGACAGTAAACAAAGTTCAAACAGAAGGAAAGCCTCCATGTTGTCAGAGGACGCTCAAATAAGGTTAATTCAATCACCTTTGCTGCTTTTCCAACCCGTGGTTTCAGTTGTATGTATTCCTCATCTGCAGGTAGTGCCACCTGAGAGAGAAAGATGGGGTCACCAACAGGACATTCTTTTTAAATATACATATTTTAACCGCTGAGATTGCTATTTTTCTATCTACAAGGAGAGGGTCCCCTCAGACTATTGATTTTGAATGACATGGTATTTAAGGTGTCAGTGTAAGTCCAAAACGACAGAAATAAAAAAAACTACAGAGTGCACCATTAAAATGTTTTTGTAAAAAAATATATTTAGGTAAATACTGCTGCTTATTATGTTTGCTTGACGAGGCCAGAGTTTTTCCAAAATCCCTAATCCAAAACTATCAATTGTTATTCCTACAGACTGTTCTGACTTGCATTGCTACATCTTTTCTAACTGATGGGAAGAAAGTTTTTTGCACAGCGGATGATAAAATCTTACACTCAGAGAATGTTCAAACAGTCAAATGGAATGTTCGTTAATTCAAACTCGAAGTGTCAAAAAATTCAAATGTAAACAAACCCACACAAGGACTGCCATATCGTACATTCAGGTTATAATACAAAATCGATCCATCTATTTATCATTCAGAAGGTTTTATCTAAAGGTCAATATTTACCTATATTTTTTAAAACTTTCAGACAAAGGCTTTCTCAAGTCAACATCCATGTTTGTCATGACATAATTTACCCATCTAGTTAGCATGTATTGTCAAATTGCTGCACAGAATATCACTCTTCCTTTTGTTCATTTAATGGAAAACATGCCTTGATTTTTTACAACTAGATTTATACTATATTTCAATTCATGCAGTAAACATTTTAAATCCATTTTGTATCCATGGCAGGTTTGAGTATTTCTGTAACTGCTGATCTCCTGGGATTTTCACACACAATATTCACTAAAATTTACTCAGATTGGTGCCAAAAAACACCCAGTGAACTGCAGTTCTGTGAACAGAAACACCTTGTTGATGAGACAGAGAATGGCCAGACTGGTTCGAACAGACAAAGGCTACAGAAACTCAGATAACCGCTCTGTACAATTGTAGTGAGAAGAATATAATCTCAATGCTATTCTGAGATATGCTGGTTGGCGGTGTTTTGGCAGCATGAGGGGGACCTACAACAATATTAGGCAGATGGTTTTAATGTTGTGGGTGATTGGTGTGTGTAATAAATAAATATATATATATATATATATATATATATATATATCATGTTTAAATCTACATCTCCCAGCACCAATTGCTGACTGTGTGTTTGTGCATTCACCTCATGAGTGCATCCCTCCACAGTCTCCACCTGCTCCACCTTCACTTTAGGCATGAGCTCTGACAGACTGAAGGACAACACAGATGGAAAGATTGCATTAAATATGTGCATTTAGGATAGTTTACCCAAAAATGAAAATTCTCTTATCACTTACTCCGATATGTAAAACTGGAGATTCAGATTAAAAAAAGGACTTAAATACTATTCAGTTTCTCACCCACATCTATTATATAGTTTCTGAAGATTTAAACGCTGGAGTCAGATGATTAGTGATCGACTGATATGGGTTTTTTAATGGCCGATGCCGATATCCAGAGAGCAGGGTGGCCAATTCATCATACAAATAAATATAGTAAATAAACTAATTGCTAAAAAATTAATAAACTCTTATTTAGCACTATATTTACTCAATTTTACACTAACCTTTAACATTGTATAAAAAAAAAAAAAAAAAAAAAAAAATCATAAATAAAAATATTATTATTTTAAATGGTAGCTAGCAGTTTCTAGTATTTTAATTTCAGTAATTTATTTGCACATGATGAAATTGTTAATATATTAGTAAGGACATAACAGTGCATACAGTAGTCCTGCAACCATGGATGGCAAGTCAATCGCATTTACTCAAAATATTGAATCAAACCAATTGTACATACAGTGCATAGTGAATAAGACATTTCCTTTTACTTTGAAGTTACACTCGCGCTTGTGTGGATACAGCACAAGCAGCAATCTCCTGACCGTTTAAATGGCCTGGATCGACTGCTTGGATAGTCACGGACTGACCCTCATGATTTGTGAATCAGAGGAACTTTTGATCCCAAAGTTTTTGATTCTGGCTGATGGAATACACACTTCAGAGGAAGATATTAGAGGAGCGCTCGACAGGAAGAAAACACTGGATTTTCATGAGGTTCGTAAAAATAAATATTTTTAAATGAGATATCTGCATATTTGCAGGTGGTATATAATAGAAGTTTTATTTATATTTGTCTTTTATCATTACAAAAGTTAGGAACCATTTAGAAGAGACTGTAAGATTTACAGAACACTTATTGCAAGGACAATCTTTCTTGTGCAGCCTAAAGTGTCATGCTCAAGGGCACAATGGTGACGGTACATGCATCACCCCTTCTGGGATTCAAACCTACAACATTTCAAGGAGTAGCTCACATTCTTCCTGCATATCACCACCTACTGGTCGAGGCTGGTCAAATGTGGAGATTTATAGTGAAAAAGGACTTCAATATTGATCTGTTTGTCACACAAACCCATAATATCCCTCTGAAGACATGGATTAAACCACCGGAGTCATATTGATTACTTTTCTTTTCTTTTTGGAGCTTCAAAGTTCTGGCACCCATTCACATGCATTGTACGGACCTACAGAGCTGAGATATTCTTCTAAACAACTTCATTTGTGTTCATCTTTGGGAGAACTGTTAATTTCATGAACCAGCCTAGATCTTTAACCACTACACAATGTAAGTACACCATGAAGTATTGCAAGAGTCTTAACAGAAGCCAAACAAATACAAGTACACAAATCTCACTTGATCTCCTCAGCCGACACGGTTTCCAGTTTATGCCTTTTGCCCAGCACCACCTCATCAGCTCCATCATTATCAGCATCTCTTTTGAGGACAGATGCAGCTTTTGAACCAGTCTTCTGTTTCCCAGCTTTATCAAGTGTTTTCCTATTGTGTACAAAGACAACAAACACTCATTAAAAAAAGGATATCCAGAGCTCAACTGAATAGAAGAATTCTAACACAAGATATTCAAGACTTACTTGAAAGGCTACTTTTATCAGTAGTTTATTAATAACTTTCAGATTTGGAGATATTATTATTATTTACCTCTTGCACTCTGAAGACAATAGTGGTAATGTAAAAAATATGTATCTAAGTAAAATGGTGAGAGATTGCTGAATGACGAAAGACCGAATAGAAATGTAAAGGTGTTTAGTTTGTGTTTTTATTCATCAGAACTCAGAGGCTGTTTGATTTAACGCGCGTCACGCGCAGCAGCTGCACGCGTACAGCATGGCAACACCAATGCACTCGTATGTGAAGATAAGTTCTGCAGGACACAACCTGATAAACATATATACCACCCATTCACATACCCCGTCTGAGCTGCAGACTTCGGAGTAGGTTTTTTGCTGGATTCCGACTGTTCTTCATCAAAAACGCTGAACAGATCATCTCCAAATGCGTCCGCCATGATTGCATGAGCGCTGCGACAGGAAGTAACGAGGAACCGGTCAAATGTGTGAAGCGAGCGACTGTACGCAATAAATAAAAGCTCTCACATTGCTGGTCAATTTCCGTATTGTATAAAATTGAAACAGACTTAAGTTTGAATCCCTTTCTTATACGTATATATATATATATATTATGCAATCATATAAAATATTAATATTAAATTTATTTGAGGAAACTAAAATTGTGAATTTTCTGTTGTGGACATGAATTTTGTAGATTTACATAAAAATGCATCGGTAGGCCTAAGATACAGATATGTTACTACCAAGAATTCAAATAATGGGGAAAATAAATGTGAATAAAACTGCAAAACAAAATATTAAAGATGTAGTAAAACAAAAAAAAAAGTAAAGTAAAATAATCATAATAAATAATAAAATTATATAAATAAAATAATATTTCAGATTAATAAAAAGTTGTATATAACGTGTGGAACTAAAAGGGGGTGACAATGTAGAAAGGATCATTATATATTTTTTTCTTTTTTGTGATAAATAACAGGATGGGTTTAGAAATTTCTGATGAACTTTTTTTTTTTTTTTTTTTTTTAAGGAATCAGACTCACTAGTTACTTTATTTCCTAAATTATTATTTAATAAAACCTAATCCTAAACATTCTTTACTCAAACTTCAGGCTGCATGGATTTCTGGGTGTTCGGTCTGCATGTGTTAAAAGTTTCGTGTAATTAGGTTAATATTAATGACATTTTCAGTGTTGTTACGATGCTATCATTCCTTTAAGTATTTTTGAAGAAAAGTCCCGTGATCAGCTGTGATGTCAATTTGAAGCTGAACCGGGAAGGCTAACTAATTCACCTTTGAGAATTTCTTTTGAGTAGGCCTAATATAAAATTCGGCAAACATTACTTAAAGATACTTGGACTTTTATTCTACAACATAAATTACACTGTCATTTCATAAATTAAATAAGTCATTCCTCAAGCGTGAATTTTGAAGCTGCCGTGTTTTGAAAAAGATTGATATTGCTAGATAAGGACTACAAATACCACAAGCATGTAAGTGAACAAGCCTGACCAAATGGAAAACGGGAGCAGTTCTTTCCTAGTAACCTATTAGCAATGTTTTATTTTTTATTTTTTTTATTTTTTTTTTGCATGTCATCTTAAAAATGCACATTTGGTGTATGACTGTGTAATTTATGTTGAAGAACAAAACCTCCACATGTCTTCAATTAATGTTTACCACAGACCTCATTTTACTCATAAATACAAAACTGCTATTATGTATAAAAAATATACCTACGGATGTTTGGATTACAACCTGAACCACATTTTGTATAATGTCGCGCCATCTGGACTTTTATTTTGAAAGAAGATTCTACAGTTTCAGCCTTCACAGTAGTTTTGGCTTTGCTGACTGTCAGAACAGCAGCGCAAACACGACTTATGCGTTATTTACAGTCATACAACCTTTGTTAATGGAAATGCACTTGAACTAAACTAATTTTTGTAACAATGGGTGGAAAGAAAAAGAAGTCGGCAGCAGTGCCCACGTGTGTGCAGCCTGTGAATGCATCCAATGGAGCATCTGAATCTTCAAACAAAAAACAACAGCAAAGACCAAATCATGAGAAATCAACCTCGAAAGAAAGCAAGCCAAGAGGTCAGACAAAAACAAATATTTTTTTTAAATCTTACAAAAACATGGAAATGTCCTTCATTGGTTTTAATGTTTGATAAACTGGCAAAATAATAACATTCATTTATAAGACATTAACAAACATTGTATCATGCTGCTTACACACATTCAACATATTTGATGAATATGTGTATTCAAATATGAAAATAGTTAAAGTTGACATTTCTGTCTATTTGAATGTAGATTTACTGATCGTATCATGCAATGCTCTATGAGTTACAATGTCAACAATCTCTCAGCATATTAAGTATTTAAAGGATAGTTCACCCAAAATAAAAATTCTCTCTTTATTTACTCTCCCTCATGCCATCCCAGATGTATTTGACTTTCTTTCTTCTGCTGAACTCAAATGAAGATTTGTTGAAGAATTTTTTTCAGCTCTTACTTTGTGAATACAAGTGAATGGTGGCCAAAACTTTGAAGCCCCCAAAAGCATATAAAGGCAGCATAAAAGTAATCAATATGACTCCAGTGTTAAAATACACATCTTCTGAAGCGAAATGATAGGGGTGAGAAATAGATAGATAATTAAGTCCTTTTTTTTACCATAAATCTCTACTTTCACTGGCCCTCCCAAAGCACACTTGTTTTTGGCCATTCACATTCTCTGTGCATTTATCCACCTACTGGGCAGGGAGGAGAATTTAGTGTAAAAAAAAAAAAGGACTTATTGAATAAATATTGATCAGTTTCTCTTTAACTTTTGTTTATTTTTTTCTCATAGGTCCTAAAACTTATGGTCTCAACACTAACGCACAGGCTGACCCGGCGACTGACAAATCAATTCTAAAGGTATGTTTGTGTGTAACATTACTGATCATCTATGGCTTGCTATGTGTTACTAATTTTGTTTTTGCATGTATTGAAGGTTTTCATTCAGCCAGAACTGGAAAAGAAGGTGATCAAGTTGATCAATGATTACAGACAAGAGCATGGTGACAAAGGGCCAATATCTGGGAGACTCACCACTAAAAAGTTGCTGGTAATAAGTTATTTTCAGTTTCCCTTTTTAAATTTTTTTTCCCTTGAAATAATGACATGAATCTAAAATATGTTTGGTAGGATTTGTATACTGCCCTGCAGACGTTCCAGTTTAACACCGAACACATTGAGGAAGCTATGAAGAGTAGTGTGCTGTATGGAGGGGATCTGCACTCGGCACTCGACTGGCTCTGTCTGAATCTCAGAGATGGTAAAATGAGCAGTCAGTCTTCACTGATGAAGTCTGTGGTCATAAGCCCAACCCCAACTCTCCCCAAAACTAATTCCTGACTTAAATTTTTTTTTTTTTATGAATAAAGATGAGCTACCAGAGGGATTTAGCCAAAAGATGCAAGAGGAGAAGCAGAAGACTCGGCCCAAGTTCCAGCCTCATACAGAAGAGAGAATACAGCCAGAGGCCAAGAATGATGCACCCATAGAGGATGTGAAACCAAAAGAAAAGGTTGCCACACTTTGGCTGTTTTCTCACTTGGTTTTTCTCCAATATTATGAGAGCATAATGATTTGCTCTGTGTTTTTGTGAATAAGTCATCCTATATCTTAAATATCTGTTATTTTTGTCGTCCTGCTGAAAGACTCCTGTAAAAGACGGCAGTGCCAGTATGAAGGAGTGGATACTGCATTACGCTGAACAATCTGGTGATCAGAGCAGTGAAGAAGATGAGAATGGCTTGAGTGTAGCTAACCCAGAGCTGGAGGAGAAGTTCGATCCTGTGAGTTTGGACTAGGTTTACATATTCTGGTTTCCCTGTGCCATGTTTCCGAATGATTTGCTACTACTGTACGTTTGCTGTGTCTGATAAGTTCAAGTACTCTTTCTGCAGAATGACAGGTATCTGGCGCTGACTGCTCAGCTTTATGACGCAAAGGAGATGGCAGCACAATTTAAATCCAAGAAAGATAAATCAGGACAGAGAACAGCACAAGACCGTATCAGAGTCATACAGCAAGGTCTAAATGCTCTATGTATCAATTGTGACATGTATTGTTTTCTATGAATGTGAGGAAATTTTACCATAAAATAATTTCTCAATAATGTTTGTTTACATTACAGAAATGAAGTCTTTGGAGTGTCATCCAGTGTTTAATTCAGCTATTAAAGTTAAAGATGCTCCTAAAGAAGAAAAAAAGCCAGTAACACTTGCTTATGGAAAGGAGGAACTCAACTTCACCCTCTTTGAGCAGGCAGACACACCACCAGTAGAGAAAAGTAGGAGAAAATAACTTTTATTATTGTATCGTATTTTATTGTACTTTTATTTTATATTATTTTACTTGTGTTTTATTTAGTATTGTTATTTGTTTTATTTTAATTGATTTCACTTTTATTTTATATTAATATTATTATTTTTGTATTTTATTTGACTTCACTTTTGTACTTTATTTTATTCAACTTTTATTTTATATATTAGTTTCTTTTGTTTTAGTTATTACTTTGTTTACTTTTATTTTAATGCATTATTTTATTAATTAATTTTTTATTAAAAATATAATTTTTACAATGTATTTTCAGTATTTTAAATTTGATTGTGTTCTTTATTTTAAAGAAAATATTAAAATATTTAATTTTTCAGTTTATTTGTTTTTATTGTATTATTTTAACTACACCACCAGCAAAGTAGGAGAAATACATTATTTAACTTTTATTATTGTGTTGTATTGTATTTTTATTTTATTAATGTTATTGTTTTTTACTTCACTTTTATATAATTTAATTTTATATTAATGTGTTTATTATATATTTGTATTTTATTTTATTGTACTTTTGTTTTAATTATTGTTGTTTTTTTATATATTATTTACTTTTTTAATATTTTACTTTTGGTTCACTTTTATTTTTATTATTTTACTATAACTTTTTATTGTATTTTTTTTTTATTTTCACTATTTATTTCTAAATAATATATTAATAATAATAATATATATATTTTTTATATTATTGTATTTTGTTTTATATTTTTAATAATTTTAGTTTATTCGATTTTTGTATCTCTCACATTGATTTGTAAACGTGATGTCAATCTGATTTGTCTTTGTTGATGCCCTAGTGGATAAAAAGAAGAAAGAGCCCAAAGACATCCGTAACTTTGACTACACGTCACGGAGCTGGACTGGCAAGTCACCCAAACAGTTTCTCATTGACTGGTGCAGGAAGAATCTTCCAAAGAGCCCTCCACCATCATTTGAAAAAGTTGCAGTGGGGAGATATTGGAAATGCAGGTAAGTTACTATCTTTGGTATTATCTGTTATTCTGATTGCATATTTATCAAGTTCTGGTTCTGTGTGTCATGTCAGAGTTCGTATTCAGAGGCCTAGTGACGTGCTGGAGGTGTGTCCCACTATCCTAACTGAAGATGGGATGCAGTCCCAGCATTTAGGAGCCACGCTAGCCCTGTATAACCTAATCAAAGGACAGGTGAGTTTCAATGTTTTACATTCAGACGTTAGACAAACAGTCCAGTTTGCTTTTGATCTGGTATTCAAATTCTCACTTATTAAAAGACTGTAGTATCATCAAACAATTTTCAGAATATTATTATTCAATGAAATTGGTCCTTTTATCTCCATTTAGTCTGTGCATCAGCTGCTCCCGCCCACCTACCGTGATGTTTGGCTTGAGTGGCGAGACAGCCAACATAAAGAGGAGGAGGAAAACCGATCTGCCATTAATAAACCACGCGATCAGTTCATTGCACGTCTGCTCACTCGGCTCAAACAGCAGCAGGCCCACCAACCACAAGCTGAGCTGCAGAAAGATCTCCAGGATGCTGGAGATGAGCCTGAAGACTCCTGGGAGAACCTGGACATGCAGGAGGACTTCAAGCCCCAGTGTGGAGGAGGCCACGCGATGGAGGAAACGTCCCGGAAGCTGTTCCTCAAACTGCAGAACTCGGCTCTGGCTTGCAGGCTGCTAGCCGAGAGAAAGCAGCTACCTGTGTACCAGCATCGAGAGCGGGTGCTGGAGGCTCTACGCCGCCACCGTGTGGTTGTGATTGCTGGGGAGACTGGAAGTGGAAAGAGCACCCAGATTCCTCAGTTTATCCTGGAAGAGCTCTTAGCGGGAGGGGAGGCCGCTCAGCCCTGCAATGTGGTGGTGACACAACCCAGAAGGATTTCAGCCATGAGTCTGGCGAGCAGGGTGTCACAGGAGCTGGGTAGTGATGACAGACCGGGAGGCAAGGTCAGATCTCAGAGGATAGCTTTTTAAAGAGTCCATGTAATTAATTAATGGGGTTAATCTTCAAAAGAATAGATCAGTTAAAAATGAAAATTCTATCATCATTTGCTTCTATTGTTCCAAACCTGTGTGACTTTTTTTTTTTTTTTTTTTTTAATTATTTAATAATTTCCTGGACACTTATCCATATAGGCTAATGAAAATGAAAGGGAACTGGGGCTGGGGCTGTAAAATGACAAAATAAAGCACTATAAAATATTTAAACGTGGTAGAGGTAGACCGATATATCGGTTTTATTGATATATCGGCACCGATAGTTGCTTTTTGGAAGTGGTTATCGGCAAAAAAAGCTGGTTGTTGCACCTGTGTATTTTGCGCTTGTTTATAGTTAAAAGTCCTGAGTTATGGACAAGATCTTTATTTTTATGGTTATTATTGGGATTTTAGTTACACAATAAACTGCATCTGGGGTTTTACTAATTTTAGACTCTTGTAGCCTCCATTTGTAGCCAGTGATTATATTTTTTTATATTCAATAAATCAATTTTAAAAAAACTATCGGCCAGTTAATCGGTTATCAGCTTTTTCTACCAGCTTAATTATTGTAATCGGCAAAATCCACAATCGGTCAGTTTAAAAAAGTGGTCCATACAGCTTGTGCTTGGCGGGACCAGTTCCCTTTCACTTTCTTTATATGGTAAAGAGGGGACAGGATATTCTTAAAATAAATATATTTTGTGTCGCACTGAGTTGAGAAACAGGTTTTATTTTCAAGAGCCCATCTTCCATACTACCAGCATATAGGCACTTGACAAAGTACTCGCCTAAATGCAGACTATAGCTAGTTGAAATTTGGATAATCCGAATTGGATTAGGATACTTAATCCATTGTAGTAGTAACCCAAGGTTGTGCTATGAACAATTCGACCATTGTTTGTATCTAGCTGGCGCAGGGCTCAGCCAGTGGATGCTGAGTCTGGTCTAATCATCATTTTACTAACATAAATGCTTACTAAAATAGAAATGGTCCAAATACATATGTATTTGACTGCAGAGATATCATGATAACAATGTTATGGGATTTTTACATTACAGAATTCACTGTGTGGATATCAAATCCGGATGGAGAACCGGTCTGGGGATTCAACACGACTGCTATACTGCACCACTGGAGTTCTGCTGCGGAAACTACAACAGGACCGACTCCTTACAACACTCACACACATAATTGTGGATGAGGTGATGATTTAGATAAAAATAAATCACTAAATCTAAATAAACCTAGTAAATATAAGTTTTAAGTTTTGAATGATCTGACTATGATATTATAATATTTAATATAATGGTAATTACCAATATAACAATACATATTAATAAAGAGCAATATTTACCTATCTGTATTTTTTACTAAAACATTTTAATTTATGAAAAAAGACACATTCCCTCCGAAGTGATAGGGTCTTCTCCTTGGTCAAGAGAGAAAAACCCTCACGCCCCCCTTGCTAGGGTCACAGCTACAAAGGTTTTTCCACCACTCTGTAAGAACCCAGAGTTTAATAGATCCCTTTTTTACCTCCTTTACTATTATAAGAAATAGGAAAAGAGATGACTCGTTTGCGATGAGTTGCGACCCGTGTCGGTGGAGGAAGAGATCCTGTTCCCTGAGAAATTCAGTTTGCTGCAGACTGTTATTTCAGCACGGTACTTTGGCTCCTACTTTACCTAGGCGGGAGGTTGGAATGGCTCGATCCAATCAATCGGCTGGTCAAGACTTGCCCTGGGACTGCTCTATGTAGGATAACTGAACATCAAATATTTCTCAGACTCCCAGTAGGCATTGGCTAAGTGTCAATCAAGTAAATTGAGCAACTTTTTGGATTTATTGAGAAACCAAAAATCTAAATCTCATCTGAATTAATTTTACCAACAATTCCTGGATATAAGAGCAGTGTTCCCACAACATATCCCAATATATACAGATGGATCCAAATCTGGAAAAGTCAACTCTGTTGAGGCATCTGCATCCCCGACCAAAGTTCAGTTTTTCTGCAGAGGCAAATGCTTTATAACTAGCGCTGAAGTTCATTGAGACTGTTCCACAGAAATCATTTTTAATGATAACTGATTCCAAATCATGTCTGGAAGCATTGGAGTCTATAAAAACCGATCACCCCAAAATCGTGAAGATTTTAATCAAATTGTCATCTCTGGAATCAAGGAATTTTAGTATTATTTTCTGCTGGGTTCCTGGCCACTCAGGAATCTCTGGTAATGAACAAGCAGATGGAGCTGCCAAAGAAGCATTATCCTCAGAACCAGTAAAATGCTCTATTCCGTTCACAGACCTAAAACCAACAGTAAACGTATACACTTAAAAACAAATGGCAGTCAGAATGGGATCAGTGTTTTAACAAAAAATTACAGGAAATAAATCCTGTTGTTGGACAAGACACGTATTCCCTTTTAATAATCGTTGGGATCAAGTCACTTACACTTGATGCCAGATAGTACACGCAAGGCTCACACTCCTATTTTTATTATCTAGAGAAAGTTCACCAAAGTGCCCATCCTGTCAGAGCCCACTATCCATTAAGCATGTCTTACTGGACTGTTACGCTGCTACACACTTGAGGAACCTGTGACTCAAGTGTCAAGACTTTTAAAAAGGTTTTTAACCAAATAAATCCAAATTTAGTTTTAAGGTTTTTAGAAAAAAATGAATCTTAATCACATTTTTAGTTTACTCTTGAATAACTAAACTGGCTCTCACCATGAATATAGCCATAGTGGGGGGCCTGGGTAGCTCAGTGGTGAAAGATGCTGGCTACCACCCCTAGGGTATGCTAGTTTGCTAATTTGAATCCTAGGGCATGCTGAGTGACTCCAGCCAGGTCTCCAAGGCAACCAAATTGGCCTGGTTGCAAGGGAGGGTAGAGCCACATGGGGTAACCTCCTCGTGATCACTATAATATGGTTTGTTCTCGGTGGGGCACGTGGTGAGTTGAGCGTGGATAATGCGGTGGATGCGTGAAGCCTCCACACACACTATGTCTCCGTGGCAACGCGCTCAACAAGCCATGTGATAAGATGCGTGGGTTGACGTTCTCAGACACAGAGGCAACTGGTATTCATCCTCAGCCGCCAGGATTAAGTCGAATCACTACGTGACCACAAGGACTTAAAAGCACGACAAAATAAATAGAACAAGAATATAGCCATTGAAGCTGGCATGGCTTTAAAAAGGAAGGAAAGAAAGAAAAAAAGATGCGAAAATTACTTTAAACAATTTTGAGTGATGACGCAAATAAATCGTTGAATCAGTGTTGGATAATTCAATTGAAATGGACCGTCTGAACCGATTCACCAAAATTAATCAAACTTAAATTCTAATACCACTTTTGGTATTGAAGTTTAAATCTTAAAGGTGCACTCAGTAACTTTTTGTCTTTGTGTCATCTTGGACTTACACTGACACCTAGCAGCTTGGATGCAGCAGAATTTAAACTCAACAATTTTCAGTTACTGACGCCATTGTAGGAAATCACAATCCACAGTCAGCCATGTTTAATTTAATCCATGAGGGAAAGCGTCCAATAACGGGGAGGTTATTGAGATTAAGCAAGTAGTATTCGGCTGGTCATGCGATTCTAACATGGCCGCCCTCATGAGGGGACCGTATTCATGTAGAATAATACAGCTTTTATGAGTTACTGATATGACTGCACTCTTCATTTCATGTGAGTGGTCATGATATTTACATATATTTCAGAATTATTGTTCATTTCTTTTAGAGTAAACCTTTTTTTTTTATGAGGAAAACCTTTAATCTTAACTCTCATACTTGTGCAACACAATGAATGATTGCGAAACTACTATTATAATAACATATATTTAGGAAACGTAATAGTAAAAGTTGTAAAAGCACATATTAAAATAATATCGATATTTAATATTTTGCTTAATTTTACAAACCAGAAAAATCATTGAAAACATTGTGTATTTTCACTATATTTCCCAACCCACACTGTTTGAAGAATTGTTTTTGATTTTTATAGGACCTACTGGCTTGGATGAAAATAAACAGAACATTAACAATGAAATGTATAACTTCAGACACAGAATGATTCATGTTCTCGTTCCCTGTAGGTTCACGAACGCAGCGTGCAGTCAGATTTCCTCCTCACCATACTAAAGGATGTGGTTAACAAACGCTCAGACTTGCGTCTGATCTTAATGAGTGCTACAGTTGACTGTGAAAAATTTGCCAACTACTTCAACCGCTGCCCAGTGGTCACCATACCAGGCAGAACTTTCCCTGTCGAGGCAAGATTATATACATCTAAATATATATTAACAAACAGGCTTTCTGAATTTCCACAGCATTTGCTCCTAATTAGCAATCTGCAAAAACTACAGAATGTTGACTAATGATTTGTGTGCTGTGGTTGTAGGTGTTTCATCTGGAAGATATTGTGGAGGAGACGGGGTATGTTCTGGAGCAGGACTCAGAGTACAGTCAGAAGTTCATGGAGGAGGAAGAGGAAATCAATATCAACATCACACAGAAAGGAGGAAAGACTGTTCAGCACCAGGTTTGGGACAGAAATCAACTTTTTCAGCTATTTCATCTGATTGCGTATCATGGTTGGGCAAAATCCAAAAGTTCTGAATTGGTTCCATTTTTACTGATATGTTGAAATTAGGGTTGAAATGAAATTGGCTATGTCTCACAAGATGTTTAATTGGAATTTGAATTTGAATAACAGGAAGAAGATTTTTAAACCGAGAATGTTTAAAAAACAATCTTAGTCTTTCCTTACTGTGACGGACACAGATATAGACACTACAAGAGTCCTAAATAAATAAAATCCCAGATGCAGTACGTTGTTTTACCCAAATCCCTAAAATAACCCCCCATAAATGAAGAAACATGCATAACAGGTGGACTTTGAACTATAAAGAAGCCAAAAACACACAAGGAATTCTTGGGATTTTTGTAGTCCATGTATTCACCAGATGAGGTTTAATGAGGAATAAGATTTATTAATATTCACAAGAAATGTAGTTGGAGATGCAATGTATGTGCTGACGGTGCGCGTTTCCATATAATCACATTTTTCTATATTGTCAGTGATGAAAGATTTAGATGCAGCAAGCCCCACGAGGTGTCAGTAACTATGTTTCCATCCAAGGGTTACTTGATACTTCAAATGTTGTATAAAACTAGTTTGGAAACATTTTTTGTCGATTAAATTGGCATTAATGCAAAAATGTAGTGTCACATGACAGAATTGACCCCAGTCGTTAGCCTGTCCTTGAAAGCCATTTTATTGTATGTGAATCATTACTCGCACTGTTATAGATGGGTCTTAACGGCATACCTCTACAGATCCGATGCTGCAAACACATCTGCTTCATGACACTTCCAGGAGTGCCAACACGAATATCTTGTATCATGCGCCTGTCATCGACATTCAAAATACTTGATGGCAGTCATGGAATTGGCACTCAATACAGAAAACATATTTCTGTGCACAAATATGTTTTCAATTTAAAATAAATGCACAATACTAGGAGAAAATCTTCAATGTGCTTTTTGGAACACTAACACACAGCCCAATTCTATAAAATTATTGATTAACTTTGGAACATTTGCTGGCAAAATTCCCTGAATTTAATTAAATTAATTACCAAATGAATAAAGCATTAAATAAAAATAAATAAATTACCAAAAAATATTGTTAGGCCTATATGCTTGACTTTTCTTTACACAAACTTAAATTAGCCTTACCCTGTTTTGCAGACGAAAAAAGTTGACTGAATGACATTCTCAAAATGTTCGACTCTTTTTTTTTTTTTTTTCCCTCCCAATTTGGAATGCCCAATTCCCAATGTGCTCTAAGTCCTCCTGATGGCGTAGTTACTCGCCTCAATCCAGGTGGCAGAGGACAATTCTCAGCTGCCTCCGCGTCTGAGACCTTAGCACGTGATATAGCACGTGTGGAGGCTTCACGCACAACCCGCCATGCTCCCCAACTTGAAATTTTTTAAACTTTTAAATATATAAAATCTAAACCAATTTACCTCGGATCACATTTGCTGAGCTTCTTCAGAATATGTAAATTGCATTATGATGCTAAAATACATTTTTTTATGACAAACAAGTTCAGTTGGTCATTACTGGTTGCTGTCAAATATGCGGGACATAATGCAGTTGTGATGTCAATGCTTTAGATTAGATGATTGTTCAAAATAGCCTATTTAATATCAGGAATGTATGGGCATCTGGGAGGTGAAAGGTGCACAATTAGTGATATACACACATTTCTGTATGGAAATGGCTTAAGGGCAGATTTCTTTTGTGATTAAACCAAAAAAGTGTTTTTTTAAGCATGACTTCATCACGCACACCATTTTTATCGATAAAAGGCCATTTGAATGGAAACAGGCAGAAAACGGCAAATTTCGCAAACTATATTTTTACGCATTTTCACTTTGTCGATACCAAAACAGTGCGAAAGTCGATGGAAACTAGGTAAGTGATTGTTTTTATTTTCACCTCTAGAGGCCGCTGTTATACCGTAGAACTGTAGAATCCTCCAGCAGCGGCCAAAGAGGAACACAGAGGCTAAGTTTGCACAGTCAGTGTTTGGGATTGACAACCATATTTACTTGCAGGTCTACCTCTAATTTATTCCCTGATAGATCAATTATTAGACATATTTCAATAAACTAAGATCAGTACTGTCGAAACAATCAACATTGTCATCAAAATCACTACATGATGAGACAATTTTTTCAAACATATTTATGAAAATAAATATTGGCATCAGAAATGATTAAATCCATTGATTATTAATATGTAATATGTTTCTGTTGTATGATAACATGCTTATGAATAGTTCATACTAATGAAAGAAATATTATTATTAAAAACAACTTGCATTCTATGTATTCTTAGGTTAAAAAGTGAGCATAGGAACTTATTTTCAGCATTCAACAGTTTCCGTGGTTGCCTTTGCACTCTATTGCTATCACATCGTGTTTTGAAAATGTTTGTTGTCGCACTTTGTTCAGGAGGTTATTGTAAAGGACGCCGGGTCAGGCTGGAATCTGGGACCTGAGCTGGATCACTTCAGCAGCCGCACACAACATGCCATTCAGTACATGAACCCCAATAAGATTAATATGGATCTGATCTTAGACCTGCTGTCCTACCTGGGTAAATCAAGAAACGCATCTGCACCCATCATTCAGTCTGCACGTCAATAGGTTCTTTCTGAATTATTGTTTTGTGAAACGGCAATGCTCTTCCATTTCTTTATGTCAGATAAGTCGCCACAGTTTTGTGATGTGGATGGTGCAGTTCTAGTGTTTCTCCCAGGCCTGGCTCATATTCAACAACTGTATGATCTGCTGACCACTGATAAGAGATTCAACACAAAGGACAGGTAAATCCAGCCTGAGTGCCCTTACACTGAGTAACTGAAATGCCCAATTTAATTAAACATAAACAACAACAAGACAGATCAGAAAGACAGTCTGTTCAATATGAACGAATTCCAAACTCTTGATAGGTACTGCAGGAAGGAGACATTTTTTGAAGGGTCATTTGAAACTAAAGTGAGCAACTGTGTCCCTATCTGAAGGATCCATCCACAACGGTACATGAGATGGACACTTCAAGTAAATATTTCTGTTGTTAAGAATCGACTGATCCTGTGAGGTGTGACCGTGCAATCGATTTTGAAAACTGAGAAAATGTGAGATGTTACCTAGGATTTAAACGCCTTTTAAATGCAACAGGAAATATTTCTTACTCATTCGTTTATTTTTAAGTTTGTTTTTACCAAGTGCCTTTTCTACACTTGAAATTAGTTTACAATTTTAAATTGAATTAAAGACAAATTTGAAATGTTTTGGCAGCTGGATTATGGTCATCATCTTTATTTTCACTCATGTCAGATTAAATATGGCATCTACTGTGACTTGAGGTCTACACAGTGTTAACCGGTGTCCTGCTAGCAAAGTTAACCTTTTAAGTAAATTTTTTAGATTTTTATAGAGTTATTTTACACTTTGTTTGTGTATTTTATCATCTAGATACAAGCTGGTAGCCCTGCACTCCACACTGTCATCCCAAGACCAATCTTCTGCATTTACAGTGCCCCCTGCTGGAGTGAGGAAGGTACTGTAGTATACTACTTTAAAACGTGCTTCACACACATTTTCACATACTATTAAAAAAAAAAAAAACTATAGCAGCATACAGCATACATATATTGGCCATTATGCAGTAAGTAGTAAGCTAGCATTCCATTCTGAACATAGCCTAGTTGTCCTGAAGCAATTTTTCTAAAACTAAAAATACCTTCTTTTTTTTTAGTACATTTACATTTATTAATTTAGCAGATACTTTTAATCAAAATTATCCAAGCGAATCCATTAATCTATTTATTCTTTTCAAGATTGTGCTGTCCACAAACATTGCTGAGACCGGAGTCACTATTCCTGACGTGGTCTTTGTCATTGACACAGGAAAAACAAAAGAGAATCGGTGAGCCAGGAATGGACAAATGTTTTCGATCCGCTTGATACATCATCCACAATGAATAATATCCTTTTGATGACTCTGTTGTTTCATATCATTTTGGGGTTAATCAAGCAGTTATCTTTTTTTGTAATGGTTATCATCCATTTCTGTTTTCAGATATCATGAGAGCAGTCAGATGAGTTCTCTGGTGGAGATGTTTGTGAGTAAAGCCAGCGCCCTCCAGAGGCAGGGCAGGGCGGGACGTGTACGAGAGGGGTTCTGTTTCCGCCTGTATCCCAAATTCAGGTATAGCATGGTATACTGGTGCCACAGAGGCATTGCCGTACCCAATCTTTAAAATACTGCCTGTATGATACCACTGTATGCTCTGCATTGGTGAAACTGAAGGAATTACATTGTCATTGTGGAACAGTTATTATAAAATAATATCAATATTTTCTTTATTTTCACACATTTCTATCATAATAATAGTACTATTGTGACCTGTTTTTGTTGGAGATTTCTCTGTTTTTTATTGATTTGACATGTTTCTTTTTTCCATTGCAGGTTTAATAGTTTCATGGACTACTCTATCCCTGAGATTCTGAGAGTGCCTTTGGAAGAGCTTTGCCTTCATATTATGTTATGTACCAACTTCATCTCTTGAAACAATGTAGAACGAGGGATGTGCATTTTGAGTAGTTTTGTATTCGAGTACTTATCAAATAGGGCTGAAATTAACAGATGAACGGATGAAATTATAGATTAAATAAACAATAAAAAATTTGTCTACAAAAATCTTTTTGAATAGTCGTTTGATCAAATTTAATGTATAATTTTATATTTAATGTGTTATAGCTTTATTAAAGTTCAAATAATACGAAAGCAGATCATGTAAATAACTACAAACTCAGAAACTGTCATTTTTCTGTGCGGTCAGCGCCTCTTATATGAGTTGTGTTAATGTCCCGATCTACGGGTGAGAGATTTGAACTGCACCCAGCTGAGGCACACTCTGTCACGGGACGCTTGTCCCTCGAGCGCCCACACTTGCTGCAGCTGGATTATAACATGATGGCTCGTGATTTTCTCGTGAGGCTGTGCATTTCTTATCATGAAGAAAATTAGCAATACGCAGTTTTATTAGTAAGAGAGAGTTTGTTTTTTGCGAGTTAAAGATGGATTGAAGTGAACAGAAAGGTGAGAGAGAAAGTCTTCACCCCAAAAATACGTTTTTGATTTGTTGTTTTGGCTTATTTTCCAATCTAAATATGTAAAACTCTTTTAAAGCAACGTAAATTTAAAAAAAAATTGTTATCTGAGAATGTTGAATATAATATTAAAAATACAAATATTATATAACGTAAACATGGATGCATTCACCTGAGAAGCAGCATATAAGATATCTAGACTTGCTTTTAGAGAATAGATCTTGAGTATATGTATATTTTGTCTTTACTGCACTCGCACAAGTATAACTATGTAAAAAATACACGTATGTACAAAATACACTTATATTTAAGATACATTCTTTTAAAATAAGTCTAAATATCTTATATGCTGCTCGTCATGTAAATGTATCTTGTTTTAAGGATTTTATACAATTTTAAATGGAATATGAGACAAAAACACTTGATAACAATAGGATTCTTTTTTCAGTGAATTTCTTTACTGAATTAAACATAAAAAATGTACCCCCCCCCCACATTTTTTTAAAAGATGATTTTTTTTTTCCTCTTTATTGTTAGTAAGCATGTTTAATACAATCTTTTAAGTTGGGACAGATGCTGAATAATCGCTGAATAGTTGAATAACCGTTCTAATAATCGTTAGATTAATCGATTATACATAAAAAAAAAATAAAAAATTTTAAGAATAACAAGTATTTTTTTTTCATTCCCAATATTGTCTTAACAATAAGCCAATTTCAACAAGTACTTTACTTATGTCCTGAAATAAAACTAGGGCTGTCAATCTATTAACATTTTTACCTGAATTAATTACATAACCTGCCGATTAATTAATCAGATTAATTGCAATTCATAGTATTTATCATTATTTGCTGAGAAAGACCCCCAAATAAAGATAATTAAATATAAATAATACATTGAGTTTAAATATACAGTCTATTAGATTGAAATATATTGCATTATTGTTGCAGACGAGTAAAGCATTAATTTGACAAAACAAAAAGTGGCTTAAGAAGTAAAGATATTGTTCATATTCATTCCTATATTACTGAACATAAGCCTGCTGTTGATAGCCATCTGTTTTGCAGTTCAGTTTGCCAATCTGTCCTGTTCACACAGGAAGTTTTCTAGTGTTCTGGTTGTGCTATTTTTAAGTATATTGTCGGTCTTTATGCATATGTGTTAGACAGATGCTTTTGGAGCATCTCATTGGTTTTCTGCATCATAAACACTGTGTTTTTAGGACGCTGTGAGATTCATCTTGAGATTCCTGCATTCTGCTGAGTTTTGTCCATTTGTCAACCAGAGCTTAAATGGAAACCAATGTAAAAAATAAAGGGAAAGGAAAATCAATTTACGCTTGATTTTCAAATAGTTCTAATAGTGTTTTTACTACTTGACTAACTGGTGCAGGTCAACTACAGGACTAGTCGATTACTCCTGCACATCCCTACATAGAACAGCTTTTTGTTCTTGATTTTTATTTTATGTTTTCACTTCTGTTCAACTGATAGTTTATCACACTCACTTCTCTGTCACCTCTGTGTGTCTGAACAGAAGTGTGAATACGGCTCTCCAGAAGACTTCCTTTGTCGAGCTCTGGATCCCCCTCAGCAGCAGGCCGTGTGTAACGCTGTCAGTCTGCTGAGGAAGATCGGTGCATGTCAGCAAGATAGCCATACCCTGACACCTCTCGGCCATCATTTGGCCACCCTTCCAGTCAACGTCAAGATCGGCAAGATGCTCATCTTTGGCGCCATCTTTGGCTGCCTGGAACCCATTGTGAGTGGGGTACCTACAGTAATACTGAGAAAATACTCACAAAGCTTCTGGCTTGAGAGCTTCACATTTCTGCATTTAAACCCTCCAGAAAGCTGACCCCATTGACTTCCATTTTAATATGTTACTGAGGGGCAAATTTGAAAGTTATTGTCTGTGGTAATCCATATTATACCACAAATGCTGTTAACAGAGAGCTCAACTTGTATTGAATCCGGAACATTCCCAAAATTCAAAAAGTGGGAATATTTGTTTAAAGGATACATTTGTAAAAAGGTAGCCACTGTTTAGTACCCTGTAAAGATTAGGATTAAGGTTCTACGCACACTTGGATTTTATGTCTTTGGCATCTATAATTGGAAATTTGTTGTTTGTTTGTTTAAATTCCAGGCCACCATTGCAGCAGCCATATCTGAGAAGTCGCCGTTTGCTACTCCTATGAACAGAAAAGAAGAGGCCAACCTGGCGAAATCTGCTCTAGCCGTTGCAAACTCCGATCACACGACCATCTACAATGCTTACATTGGGTAAATATCACACCAATGGTCGATCTCGTTAACAGGTCAAAAGGGAAAGAGAATAGAGAGAGAAAAGACACAAATAAAAATCTTAACTATCAACTTTTTAGGGGGCCTGGATAGCTCAGTGAGTAAAGGCACTGACTACCACAACTGGAGTCGCGAGTTTGAATATAAGGCGTGCTGAGTGACTCCAGTCAGGTCTCCTAAACAACCAAGGGAGGGAAGAGTCACGTGGGGTAACCTCCTCGTGGTCTATAATGTGGCTCTCGCTCTAGGTGGAGCACGTGGCGAGTTGTGCGTGGATACTGCAGAGAATAACGTGAAGCCACCACACGTGCCATGTCTCCACAGTAACGCGCTCAACAAGCCACGTGATAAGATGCCCGGATTGACTGTCTCAGACGCGGAGGCAATTGAGATTTGTCCTCCGCCACCTGGATTGAGGCGAGTCACTACGCCACCACGAGGACTTACTTGGGATTTAGGAATTCTAAATTGGGGGGTTAAAAAAAAACCTACTTTTTATTTCCTCGCTTCTGTAGCCACGTGCTGTTTTAATGACTGACGGCTTTGTGTGTGTGCACTTTTCATCCGAGTATGCTCCGAGAGTGCTCCTGGTAATGCGGATATGTGTCTAAATACATCGAATACACTTTAATATTCTGCCAAAAATGTCAGTGGGACAAAAAAGCGGATTTGGATCAAAGTGTCGGCCCTGAAGTATACTGTAAATGTAACCTAGAAGACCTGCCACTTGTTATACTGCTTTTAATTTGTTTCTGTTTATTGTTTTTTTTTTTTTTTTATTAATTTGTCTCTTTGTTCTTAATTGATTACAGACTGTTGACTTGTCTTGAATAATTACTTGAGAACTTGACACAATACTTGTATAATTAAAAAAATAAGTATTAATATTTGTTTTGGTATCAAAATAGTTATAGAGAATCGTCAAATTTCACTACTGACTTTGTATATATGTTGTGTGTATGTTAGATCTCGCTATAATAACATTATGAAAAGCAGATCGCATTCCATAGAAGTGTGAGCACCACTGGCCTACAGGACAAAATGACAATCACTGTACTGTATTTGCTGGTGTATTCACAGGTGGAGGAGTGCACGGAATGAGGGAACTCGAGCTGAGATGAACTACTGCAGGAGACACTTCCTGAATCGCACAGCCCTTATTACTATTGAGGTGAAATCCTCTTATAATCCTCAACACACTTTCTTATTTATTTGCAGAGTCATCATAATCTAACAAATGTCTTATCTAGAATATGTGTTGGTTGTGCAGTGAGTGTGTAAATAGAACTGACATGTTTCTAATTAATAAAGGTCAATGAAAAGGTCACTTTATGAAAGTTTATTCTTTTTAAATGTAGTTTAAAGCACGTACCACATTCTTAGAAATGTACAGTAATATTTGTGTTCATGTTGGTTTCATTTAATTATTTTTTTTTTTTAAGTTTATACCTTTTTCTCACAAAAATTATATTTAATGTACAGTGGTGTAACCATCAAGTACAAAGTATTAAAATATTTTTCTCGCACCCTGGATACACATTAGAGTACCAGTCTTTATTATTGTTTTTCTAACATATTTTTCAAGTCAAAAATATTTTCTTGACAAATACATTATAATATTTCTTTTAATAATTAATACCATTATTTTCTTGGGAATATTCCATTTGACATTTCAAAACATGAACTGATACTTTCATGTCATAAAAAGACTGAAATGTCTGATATTTTTAAAACTCTTTAGATCTTGACACAGGAGTATAGGGATCCTCTCTGTGATATAATTTCCTTTTATATATGGTTTTCTTATCACATGACAAATAAATGGCTTCCTGCATGTTGGTTATGACAACGCTGACTTTAATTTGACAGGCAAAGTTTGTGTCTGTTTTTGGCTGATTTTTATTTTTTTGGGTAATAAAATATTATGCCAATCTATGTAATAAAGTTTTTACGTAACATTTATAAAAGAATAGCATTCTGAGATGCGTTTTGGTGGCACGAGGGGGACCTACACAACATTAGGCAGGTGGTTTTAGTGTTGTGGCTGATTGGTGTATGATGATATCTAACTGTTTCTCTTCATGTTTATATACAAAGATATTTATTGTGAAAATAAGATAAGACTATATATATGTATAGAGAGAGAGAGAGAGAGAGAGAGAGAGAGGGAGAGAGATTGAAAAAACAGTTATAGTAAGGCACTTACAATTGAAATGAATAGAGCAAGACCATAAATGCTATAATACACATTTACAAAATTATAGCCACAAGATTTAAACATTATATGTTAACATTACTAACCTGCTTGCTAACCTTATCTGTTTAAAATTATATCTGGTCCCGGGAATACAGAGTTTCATTATCATGACAACAAAATTGGATATAACTCTACAGAGAAAGGGTTTGTAAGCGATTTTATCACATTCAAACCATGTTAACATGTTTACAATTGTGGCTATACTTTTAAAACAGTGTATTTTAACATTTATGGTTTAACCCCATTCACTTCTATTGTAAGTGTCTCACTATGATCACCATTTTAGCTTTTTATATTCAATAAAGTAAAAATATTTTTTGTGGAATCGATATTAGGCCACTAATGCCGTTGATTGATCCTTTTAATCATCCAGTATTGATCTTGTTTATCAGGATGTGAAGCAGGAACTCATCAGGATGGTGGAGCAGGCGGGTTTCATTTCCTCAAAGTCTGGCCGAACTCCCCGCACTTTGACCAGCTCTGAACCTAAAGCCCTTGGCTCGCTCTCCAAGCAGGACATCTCTGTTCTCAATGCTGTGTTGACTGCAGGTCTTTACGACAGCGTGGGTCGTATCCTCTGCACGGCCTCTCTGGACATTCAGGAAAGGGTGGTGTGTATGGTTGAGACGGCTCAGGGGAAGGCCCACGTTCACCCCTCCTCAGTCAACCGCTTCCTACAGACCCACGGTTGGCTGCTCTTCCAGGAAAAGGTTTGTAGAACAGACTAGCTTTAATATATTAAAGTAGGTAAATAAAAGGAATCGATCTCCCTTCGGTCAGACCCTCCTGCAGCAAAGCACCCCAAAATATGATGCTGCCCCATTTTATATATATATATATATATATATATATATATATATAAAAGTGATGATAATGTGAGTTTTGCATAGGCAAACACCACTTTTCAGAGGATTCCTTAGGAAATATAAAAACCTGTTGTTTATTTATTTATTTTGACATTTTTCTGGTCTTGTCTACAGGTGAAATACTCTAAAGTGTTTCTTAGAGACACTACTTTAATCACCCCTTTATCAATGCTGCTGTTTGGAGGAGACATTGACGTGCAGCACCGGGAGAGACTCATCTCTCTGGATGGATGGATCTACTTCCAGGTCAGAGAAAGCTTTTTGTATCAATATAAAAATTTTAGGATAAAAATAAAATAAATCTTTTAAGGGAATTTTTATCTTAAGTTTTATAACTGGTCACCTTTTTTTCACCTTTTCAAAAAAAAATTTGCCTTAAGTAGTTCATTTTAAATGGTCCTGTTGTGACAAATTATATTTTAAAAGTGCAAACAAATATTCCATGTAGTGTCTCCATCAATCCATCATAAAAGCTGCATGCTGAATCATTTTAAAACAGTGTTTAAAATAGTTTAGGATGGAGAATAGCATGTTATACCACAGAACATGTAAACTTTTCCTGCTGTCTCATGGGTTAGTCAATGGTTCAATGATTGCATGATTTGCATTAATCGCTTCACTGGCAGGTGCACTGATGCATCATAATATAGTTGGCCAAATGGTATGATAACTCTGTTATTCTGATGAAATCGGTTTATTATCCCATCAGGCTCCAGTCAGAATCGGTGTGATCTTCAAACACCTCCGTAAGCTAATTGACTCCCTCCTGGAGAGGAAATTGGCCAACCCCAAGATGAATTTGGAAGGTAACTTCAGTGTATAGATACACAAATGTAAAGGAGTAGTTCACCCTCCAAAAATGAAAATTATTTTATCATTTTCTAACCCTCATACCATCCCAGATGTGTATGACTTTCTTTCTTGTGCAGAACACAAAGTTTTTTTAGAAGAATATTTCAGATGTGTAGGTCCATACAATGCAAGTGAATGGTGGCCAAAACTTTGAAGTACCAAAAAGCACATAAAGGCAGCATAAAAGTAATCTATAAGACTCCAGTGGTTTAATCTATATCTTCAAAAGGGATATGATATGTGAGGGTGAGAAACAGATCAATATTTAATAGGGCCTCAATGGTACATGTATCCACGCTGAACAGAAATATACATGGCCTTCCGTATGGTACACGCAGTCACGCGAATGATTACATATCTTAGCATGCGTGAAAAACCAATACTAAAACAACATATAATGAACAACAAAAAACACATAGAACTAAAATGAAAAAGATTGTGTAGCAACAACGACCGCACGGAACCAAAACTTAACAGAACAGAGCGCCACATGGTACACTAGAATCTGCGGATCAGATCAATGCATGTGAAGTTTACACTAGCTAGCTCACTATTTTCACCAACTGTGATGGAGCTAAACAAAATATAAATATGTCAGATTTAAATCAGCCAGAGATTGAAGACCCACCGGCATCTCTAAATTCTATTGTTTGGGAGCATTATGGTTTTGCAGTAAACTACAGTAATACTGGCAACGAGTAGTGAACAGGACGAAGGCTGTGTGTCGGCTCTGTTTCAATGAAGTCGGGTATGTCTCAAGAAGCACATCTAACACGATGACTCACTTGTGGTGACAACATCCACATGTGTCTCTTGAGATTATGGGAGTTAAGCATAAACAGCCTGTGTAAATTCAAGCAGCCTCTTGCTGCAAGCTCAGATAGAGCTAAAACGATAACGAACACCATTGAGAACGCAATATTTAAGCATCTGCTTAACGAGCTTGAGCCCCGTTATAAAGTTCCTACAAGGTCGCATTTCAGCATTTCAGTAGTGCCTCCTCCAGATAAACAAGTACACGTTGTAATTGTCAATGCTAACAAATCCGCCCTCTCCTCTGATAATGTGGATATTCTGATTTTCCTGAGTGATTATTTTAATTGCGCAAATTATTTTTTTGTTTACTTTTATTATGTTTTTATGCAATGTCCATATAAGAGGCTCTTAAGTTTTGTATTGTAATTTTGTTGAAGAAATAGTGCAGTCATTTATAAATGAGCCTTCACAATAAGAATTACTGCCCATCAGCCACTGTTTCAAAATAAATAATATAAAGAAAGATTCTTTGTTTTCTCTGCTGTACCGAAACCATGTACCATTGCAGCCTTAATATTTAAGTAATTTTTTACTATAAATCTAAACTTTCACTTCCACGTTCTGATGTAGAAGCGACTTTCACATTCAACCACCTACTGGTTGGGGCTGGTCAAATGTGATGATTTTTTTTTTTTTTTTTTTTTTTTACTATAAGAGTTAAATATTTATTTGTTTGTCACCCACACCTATCATATCGCTTCTAAAGATATGGATTTAACCACTGGTGTATTATGCATTACATTTATGCTGCCTTTATGAGCTTTTTAGTGCTTCAAAGTTCAGGTTCATTCACTTTCATTGTATTGACCAACAGAGCTGAAATATTCTTCTTAATTTTTTTGTTTGTGCTCTGCAGAAGAAAGTAAGTCATACACATCTGGGTTGGCATGATAAGATGATGGTAAATGATGAGAGAATTAAACATTTTGGGTGAACTATCCCTGAAGGAATAGTTCCATTTCAAAATCTTGTAAGCGGCTTTGCTGTCTGATACCGACATAGGCAGGTGCCTTTTAAGGTAAACATCTTGGAGTGCTGTGATGTGTCTCCTTGCTTTTTAAGTATCTCGTGCTAAAAAAACTTGAACTTTTAAAAACGTGTCTCTAGACACCTGCATTCTGTTCTACTCATTGCTTTTTTTTATTTTGAGAATGCCGCCTGTATGAACGGCCCCATAATGCAGCATCCTATCTGAAATGGAACCTCACAAGTAACTAGTTTAGAGAGTTCTACTTAGGCAGCATCTCCACATGTCACACAAATTGTGCTCCTTTTTCTTCCTAAATGTATCATTGTATCATTTCATTTGTATCCTTTTCAGATGAGAAGACCATACACATCATCACAGAGTTGATCAAGTCAGAAAATATGCTCTGAGGAAGTGCCTCTTTGTATTCAATCATGAACGGACTGTACAGCCCTACAAAGCTAAAACACAGTAACTACGCCATCACTTAAATATTTTTTGATTGTCCAGACAAGTGTGGATTATAAAAATGATCTCATTCTGTTTTCTCTGAATCTGAGCATAGTGGCGTCAAACCCATTTGTCTCGAGGACATCGTAGTCTTAGAGACATGATTTCGGTCATAAGTCAGTTTTAACAAACTGTGTAGTGACTGTGTTTTGCCTTTGCAGGGAAGTAGAAATGAAATGTTGAGAAACATCACTGAGGGGTTAGCTTGTAAATTGTATTGCCAAACCAGAATAAAATTAACATTTTAACATAAAAAATATGCTTGTGGTATTCTTCTAAGCTTATACACTACAGTGCCACAAGCATGTGGACTCCCTCTTCTAATTAAAAGGTTTGGAGAGGCCTTTTAATTGCAATGATGATATGCATACAATAGCATTTTAATCGAATGAATTGTGTGTGTGCTTCCAACTTTCAGGCAACAGTTTGGGGAGGAAAATGAAATGTTCAACAAGCACATATGAGTGTGGTTTTGGGGTGTCCACATTCTTTTGCTATATTATATAGCTATTATTACTGGGTATGACAGGCCGGTTTATTACTGTTGGCTGGTAGGAATGCAGACAAGCAGTCCTGTGGTGATAATGTATTTGGTTGTTACTGATAGAAGTGAATGAGATATCAGTTTACATTCTTTTAATCATTTGAAATATACAACTGGTTGAGATATCCTTGTCTCAAGCCTGACCAAAATTGTCATAGATTATTTTAGCCTATATTTTGACTGAGTTGAGAAGATTGAAGGATAAATTGGGTAATTTCACTGATCTGTCTATCTACAGTAGCTATATATCTATGCATGCATTTGTCTTATCTGTCTTATCTGTTAGTGCTAAAACTGCCCAAGAATTCAAAGGACATAAGTCCTATAAAAAAAAACTGTTTTAAACTTTGAAACAAGGCTTTAGTAAGACGATGTTTAAACAGTTTCTAGATCAAATGTAAAAAAAAAAAAAAATATTTGTTTACAAATGTTAGTATACAGTGATGTGAAAAAGTCCAAATTTCTTCTATTTTTTTTTTTGTGTATTTTTCACACTATGTATTTTTTATTTTTTTATCTTCAAATGAGATAACATAAAAAAGTTATCAAACACCTATATCTCCCATGTGAAAAACTAACTGCCCCTTAAACTTAATAGCTGGTTGTGCCACCTTTAGCAGCAACAACTGCAAACAAACGCTTCTGATAACTGAAGATAACAGTCTTTGCAGAACTGCTTTAGTTCAGCCACATTTGAGGGTTTTAAGGTTTTAATTTCATGTTTAAGGTCTTGCCACAGCATCTCAATCGGGTTCAAGTCAGGACTCCAAAACTTTAATTTCACTTCTTTTGAGCCATTCAGAGGTGGGTTTACTCCTATGCTTTAGATCTTGCTGCATAATCCAGTTGCGCTTGAGCTTCAACTCACAGACTGATGACCGAACATTCTCCTTTAGGATTTTCTGGCAGAGAGCAGAAATCTTTGAATTATTGCTCTGGCCCTGAAGCAGCAAAGCATCCCCACACCATCACACTACCACCACCACGCTTGACCGTAGGAATGATGTTCTTTTTGTGGAATTCTGTGTTTGATTGATGCCAGATGAAACGGGATACCTGTCTTCCAAACAGTTCCACTTTTGACTCATCAGTCCACAGAACATTCTCCCAATAGGTTTGTTGATCATCAATGTGTGTTTTAGCAAAATTCAGACGAGCCTTAATGTTCTTCAGGGTTAGCAGTGGTTTTCACCTCGCCACTCTTCTATGGATGGCATTTTTGGCCGGTGTCTTTCTAATAGTGGAGTCATGAACATTCGTGACCTTTATTGATGTGAGAGTGGCCTGCAGTTCCATGGATGGTGTCCTTAGCTTTTATGTGACTTCCTGGATGAGTTGTCGCTGTGGTCTTGGAGGAATTTTGGAAGGTCGGTCACTTCTGGGAAGGTTCACTACTGTGCCAAGTTTTCTCCATTTGGAGATAATGTCTCTCACTTTCATTTTTTGGAGTCCCAGAGCCTTTGATATAGCTTTAGAACCCTTCCCAGACTGATGCATTTCAATCCCGTATTTTTCCTCATCATTTGTGATATTTCTTTCGACCTTGGCATAGTGTGCTACTGGGAGAGACCTTTAAGCCAACTTCATGCTGATGAAAAAGTTATATTTAGATGTTGATTTTAGTGAGCAGTGCTGGCAGTAATCGGGTCTGGGTGTGTCTAGCCCAGCTGAACCCCATTATGAATGCAGTTTCATATGTGGATTTAGTAACTAAGGGGGGCAAATACTTTTTCATACAGTCACAGTTAACTTTTTTGCTTCAATAATTAACATTTATTGAAATATAATTTAAAAACTTTGAATTTTTAAAACAATTAAGTATGAGGTACACACAAAAACTGAAGAAATCAGGATGTGGCAAATACTTTTTCACAGCACTGTATTTGTTGATATAATGTTTATGCACTAATGCAATCAGCTAATACTTTGTACAATATACTTTAAACATTACATCGTCTTACACAAGACAGTATTTTAAATGGGTTACCTAAACACTGAATTTCTTGGGGAACTTTTTTTTTTTAGGCATTACAATAAATAACTTCATTAACAGACAGTGTTTATTTAAATCTCACATGGTTTTATAATTGTAAAACTGAAAAAATAATAAGGATAAATAAAATAAATAAAAGCATGCGTGAATGTCCTTTGTCTATATTTTGAAAGCCCCACATGGCCATACAACAGTCAGGAAACACCGTATATCACAGTATCAGGCAGCATAAACGTTTCACAGTATAATTTATAACTTTAAAGCAATAATTCAATTAGAAACAACATACAGAAACATAGCATATCAAATTATTCACTTACAAAACGCACAGTGTGTAAAATTATTGCACTTCAACAAGCCAAAAGAAATCACCAGCGATATTAATCTAATTTACCATTGTAACCTTTACCAAATAAACTTAAATCAAAACTCGTAGGCTGCCTGTCTCTTATGAGGGGCTAAATCTTCCTCTATTTTCCTCATCGTCTTCTTTCTTCTAGGTTTGTCTGTTTATATGTTTATTACTTTGTGCAGCTGTCGTTGATTTATTTTCTGTCGTCTTTTTTGGCGCTTCGCTCAACTGGTGTTTTCTTATTTAGTTACGGGTGGAACACGAGCGCCGCAATGAATAGTTCCGCCTATAGGTACCAAAACAACAACTGGATAAGCAGTTATAATTTAAACTGCCGATGGGAGGCAGTTACACCAACCATACTTTAAATGAAAAGAACGCTGAAAACAAACAAAAATAGAATTTTGGAACAGCGGCCACACACGAACTACGCATTGTTATGATTGTTATGAAATGCTCATTGTTACTCTTGCGCCTGATGGCCACTCGCCTAAAATATATTTTTTAAAGTGCAAATAAATACACTTTTAAAAAAATAAACTGAATTTTCACTTCAAGTATATTTATCTAAAATATATTTTTAGATAATATACTAAAGAACAATTATTTTAAAGTGTGTTAAAAGTTGTATTGTGAAAATGGGTAAAAGCATGATACTTATATATATATATATATATATATATATATATATATATATATATATATATATATATATATATATATATATATATATATATATAGTACCATTTTTGTTAGTATATTTGGAATATACAATTGAAAAAAGAGAATATATTTAAAATACAATAAAGTCTACTTTTTTCCTCTAGGGGTGCACAAATCCTTTTCTACGAATCACAAATCAAGAAAATCATATGCTCACATTTTTGCTACAGTTGCTGCAGTAAATATGGTGCAAAACACTTTCACACACACATCAAAAAATGTGAAGTCACAGACAAGATTGCTCATCAGCAAATCATTATGTGAATTCATCCGGTGAGAGTTGCACACTTGTAGAAAATTTTCTCACAAATATTTGTATTTTATTCTTTATATTTTTCTAGCACAAACACAAGCACATAACTACAACTGCTTGAATCTGCTGCTAGGAGTCTCAGACACTGTTTTTCGCGCGTTCTCACTTGTGCACCACATATCTGTACCATAGACTGTAAAAAAAGATGGACGACGCCCCTTCGCTCTTTTCCATCGGAGAGAACTGAAGCCGCCAGTGTCCCGATATGGCGCTGACATCTTGGAACTTGAGTCTGCGCACTTGCGTTTTCGGGACCAGTCATGCGCAGTAGTGAGCAGGAAGTAAAGCCGCGAAAACAAGGCCCCGCCCTCACTCTCGCAGAATCAATCGCAAGCACACGCCCCTGCCAGATCGGTTAGCACATTCTACTGCAGAACAACCCATTATGTCGGTGTGAAATAATTAATTATAGAAATTTAGATATGTAATTTAAAGCTCCAATCTCCTCAATCCTCCGAATATCCCGAAAAAAAGTCCGTTGGTGCTTCAGTGACTACTTCGCTCAGAGAACCTGTCAATCACAGCTGTCAATCATGACGTAACAGCACCGTTTTTATAGCATCAAATAACTAACTAAAAACAAACTTATTTTAAAAACAAACACTTGAAATTACATCAGCGTGATAAAAACTACAGTAAATGACAGAAACTGTCTTTGGAAAAAAGATATGTGAAGTGTAATTTAATTGTTTAGTTGGTCTCACGTCCCGTTGAATAACATGGGGAGGCGGGGTTTATGACCTATACTAGGACCGGCCTCTGGGGGGCGATCGAGACGTTTTGGCTTCACTTTTGAGGGCTTGTGCGGCACGCTTGATCTGTACAATATGGAGCAAAAGTTATCTGTGCATCTGGAGAGGCAGCAGCGGGCACTGTTCAGAGATCAGTGTTTTGGCCAATCAGAAGATTTAGTTTGGGCGCTTCTCCGTTGGCGGAACATGATGCCCGAACGAGTATGGGAAAACGAATAACTTCCATGAACATCTTCCCGAGCTGGCAGTGGCAAATACCAATAAAGTTATGTTTTGTTTGTTTGTTTGTTTTTTTTAAGTTTTCTGAAATCACTCACTGTTATACATTTGTTTATGGTTTAAGTATGAGCGGTCACTGCGGTCAAGCCAGCCGCGATTTAAATCCGAGTGCGCGCATATTGCAGTAAAACGGTACTTTGCGGAAAGAACAGAAAGACTTGCTTTCTGACTCCTGTTGAGTGCAGAAGATAGCGAGTCTTAATAAACGCGTTTTCGTCAATATATTAAGTGTTTGTGACATGCTGGTGTTTATTAATATGTAAATAATTTATAACAAAATTTATTGGAATAACATTGCATTTACATATTACATATAATTAATTTTACTTTTCTGCCAAGGATCTCTCATTCATCTGTACCTTGTAATACACTTTGAATTGTAAATCCTGTATGTCAATTAAAACTTTAAAGGCAAAATCACCCCAAAATTCAAAATGCATCTTAGCACTTGCATCACTTCCTCATGTTCAAACTCATCATAAAAAGCTTTCATTTATAGGTTGTTATTAATATAATTAAAGGCAAAATCTCCCCAAATATATACACGTGGATCAAATCCTCATATTCAAACACTCATAAAAAGTTTCATTTTTTTTGCAAAGTAACTACAACGTTGGCAACCCTAGAGCAGTGTAAACGTATTTTTTTTTAATGGTATTTTACAGGGCACAAGAGCCTATTTGATGAAACTAGTTTAGCCAGGTCATTATTTTCTTTTAAACGTCATCAGGTCCAGCCCTGAACAATTTGGTGCCCCGTGCATCACACCCAATTCCACGCACAACTGATCAATGTGTGTTCGTACCACTGACCTATATATATATATATATATATATATATATATATAGAGAGAGAGAGAGAGAGAGAGAGAGAGAGAGAGAGAGAGAGAGAGAGAGAGAGAGAGAGAGAGAGAGAGAGAGAGAGAGAGAGAGAGAGAGATATCGATCGATCAGTGGTTCATACACTTACGCAGGAGCTGCATAGCTTTGAGCTATGTATGGCTTTATGTCAATTTGACATTTTCTTTATCTTAGAAACAAATAAAAAAAACTAAATAAAACAGTACTAAGGGGAGGGGGGGGGGCTGAGAATTAACAATTAATATTATTTAATTGGTGGTTTTAATGTTGTGGCTGATCGGTGTATGTTTTGCTTTGTTTATTTTTTCATCCACAGAATCCACATACACACATTTACCTACCTGTTCCAGTCCACAGAAACTTATAGCTGAATAGGTGTGTGTGTGTAAGAGAGAGAGAGACATAGATATAAATAGAGAAACTATGATTAAGAACCATTCCCTTTTTTAAAAAAAAATATTCTCGTTTTTAACTTTTTAGAGAACTGACAAATATCACAGTCATGAGAAAATATTCACGTTACAGTGGCTGATCTCCACATACCTGAAAAATGTCTTGTGTGTCATAATCTACCGTCACTTCTCTTTTTCATTAATTTGCTAAGTGACTCATAACAAATAAATAATTATATCTTGTCATGATATAAGTACTGACCAAATTATATCAGTCCATCCATATGTTTGTAATTCAGATAACTGAACAAACTATTCAGATTGTGTGGCATGTCAGCTGATAGATTCTGTTTCTGATTAAATTGCATGACAGCGACAATTAGTCCCCACTTGTTCAAGTATGCATACGGAGTCTGAGTGAGTTCATATTGTGCTTGATGTATTTGGGGATTGTTTTGCAAGTACATGTTTGAATAAAACAGGACGAGTCACACAATCTCTGACATCTCGATACCAGCGAGTGTCCACATACCGTAGTAAGTTTATTAGTGAGTAATCATCATTTTTTGTCTTCCCACAGCTTCATGCCACACTCAGTAAGAGGAAGAGGAAGCAAGAGGAAGTATCAGCTCTGAGGGACAAAAATGCTGAGCTGAAAAAGCAAGCTAATCAGGCTAAGCATTATGCCATAATACTAGATGTAAAGCATCTTCTCAAAAATCAATCAATTTGAAAGTAGGGTTCCTACACATTTTGACCAATGAATTCCTATGAATAATTTATGGTCAATTAAAAATGTCAAGCTAAATATATGAACAAGCTGGATATAAAAATAATTGATAAGCATAAAATAAACTTCTGTCATTTTTACAGGTCTGAATATCACAATTCTAAAAATAGAATCTAAAACTCTGTAGGCCATTTCATCATTATCAGACCTATCACCGTCGTATCGTCAGCAAACTTAATGATGGCATTGGAGCTATGTGTTGCCACACAGTCATGTGTGTAAAGAGAATACAGGAGTGGGCTGAGAACACAGCCCTGTGGGGCTCCAGTGTTGAGGGTCAGTGATGACGAGATGTTGCTGCCCATTCTAACCACCTGACGTCTGCCTGACAGGAAATCTAGGATCCAGCTGCACAGCGAGCTGTTTAGGCCCAGAGCCTGGAGTTTCTCATCAAGCTTGGAGGGCACTATGGTGTTGAATGCTGAGCTGTAGTCTACAAACAGCATTCTCACATATGTGTTCCTTTTTTCTAGATGGGAGAGAGCAGTGTGTATTGTAGATGCAATGGCATCATCAGTGGAGCGGTTGTTGCGGTAGGCAAACTGCAATGGGTCCAAAGAGGTGGCAGCACAGAGCAGATGTAATCTCTGATTAGCCTCTCAAAGCATTTGCTGATGATGGGGGTGAGGGCAACAGGACGCCAGTCATTTAAGCAAGTGATTTTGGCTTGCTTCGGTACAGGCACAATGGTTGATGTTTTGAAGCATGTGGGGACTACAGACGGAGAGGGACAGGTTGAAAATGTCCATAAAAACACCACCCAGTTGGTTCATGCACGCTCTGATGAAGTGGCCCGGAATGCCGTATGGACCCGCGGCTTTACGGATGTTCACCCGTCAGAAGGATCGGGTTAAATCCCCAAGAGACGGAGAGTGAACCAACCTCTGAGGCATCAGCCGTGAGTGCTCTCTCCGCGAGGGCGGTGTTATTGTCCTCGAAACGAGCATAAAATGTGTTGAGCTCATCCAGGAGCGAGGCAGCGGTGTTCACGGCAGAGTTTTTATTCCCTTTGTATTCAGTGATGATGTTAATTCCCTGCCACATACTTCTAGAGTCGGTGGTGTTAAACTGTCCTTCAATTTTGTGCCTGTACTTGCATTTGGCTGCACTGATAGTTTTACAGAGAGCATAACTGGCTTGTTTATGCTCCTCCGCATTCCCAGAATTAAAAGCAGAGGTCCGCGCATTAAGTGCCACGCGAACATCACCATTAACCCATGGTTTCTGGTTGGGGTAGATCCGTATGTTTTGGTTGGCAGAACGCCCCCTACGCACTTTCTGATGAAACACGTTACGCTATCAGCGTAAACCTCGATGTCATCATCAGAGGCGGACCGGAACATCTCCCAGTCCGCGTGATCAAAACAGTCTAGTAGCGCAGAGTCTGGTTGGTCCGACCAGCACTGGATCGAGGTTGGGTGCTTCCAGTTTCAGTTTCTGCCTGTAAGCGGGCAGAAGCAGAACGGAAGAGTGGTCTGATTTTCCAAATGGTGGGTGGGGAGGG
This sequence comes from Moxostoma hubbsi, assembly GCA_032164185.1. Classification (NCBI taxonomy): domain Eukaryota; kingdom Metazoa; phylum Chordata; class Actinopteri; order Cypriniformes; family Catostomidae; genus Moxostoma; species Moxostoma hubbsi. Next base: position 8,821,799 of record JAVLUX010000125.1, read on the forward strand.
ATTTGTAGCCATCCCGAAAAGGAGAATAGCAATGATCCAAAACCTGGTCCCCTCGTGTGTTGAAGTTGATGTGTTGGTGGTATTTTGGAGCGATTGTTTTAAAATTGGGTGCGCAGTTTCCTGTTTCCTTCCCTCGGTAGCCAGAATGGTCGACACCGAAGCATCAGATATTCAAGATCAGGAGAGCAGAAAGACTTGATAAAATGTACGTTCCTCTGATCACATCATGATTTGTTGATCATAAAAAAATGCACCATCACATCTGCTTTTACCTGAGAGGTCTTTCGTTCTGTCCACTCGGTGCACGGAGAACCCCGCGGGTTCGATGGCGAGTCTGGAATCTTCGCAGCCAGCCAGGTTTCTGTAAGGCAGATAACGCAGCAATCCCTCATCTCTCGTTGGAAAAAGATCCGCGCTCGCAGAGCTTGTTGTGCAGAGACTGAACATTTGCCAGTTGTATACTGGGTAGCGGGAGTCGATTTGCGCGACGTCTTACTCTGATGAGAACGCCAGCTCTTTTCCCCTTTTCCTTCTGCGTTTCCATGGCCGGGCAGCCCAGACAAAGGGCTCCGCTGGCATGTTTGTAAACAGTGGGTCAGCATTGAGGAATTTGAAGTCCGGTTTCCTGTGTGTAAATGTAGAACCAATGTCCAAAAGCGTTTGTCTGTCGTATACAATAAGGCAGACAACATCCAAGACAAAAAAAACTAAAAACTGTAAACAAAACAAACAATAAACTGCAGTGTTGTATTGGAGCTCACAACGCAGCAGCCATACTCCGCGTCCAAAAAGATGGACTGAATATTACACAAAAGTTTTGTGTTCTTAATGAGAACAGCTGGCCTCGGGGGCTGCGCAAGTACGCATTTCCCCCAGTGAGCCTTCTTGCATTGGTGCTGTGCAAGATCAGGGAGGACGAGGAACAGGTCACCTTGGTGCTCCTTACTGGCCCACCCGGGCCTGGTTCTCTGATATTATGCTCCTTGCAACAGCACCTCCCTGGAAAATTCCCAAGGAAGGACATTCATTCTCAGGGATGGGGCACCCTCAGGCACCCGCACCCAGACCTCTGGAACCTCCATGTCTGGCCCCTGGATGGGGCTTGATTCAGTTGAGCTCAAGGCCCTCACCCTGAAGACGGCCCTCCTGATAGCGTTAGCCTCCATCAGGAGGGTTGGGGACCTGCAAGCATTCTGTCATCAACACCTGCCTGGAGTTCGATCCAGCACATACTCACATTATCCTGAGGCTTCGACCGTGCTACGTGACCAAGGTTCCTACGACCCCCTTCAGGTACCAGGTCGTGAACCTGCATGCGCTGCTCCGGGAGGAGGCAGAGCCAGCCCTTTGCGGTGTCCGGTACGTGCTTTGCGTATCTATTTGGACTGCACACAGAGCTTTAGATGTTCTGAGTAGCTCTTTGTCTGCTTTGGCGGACAGCGGAAAGGGAATGCCGTCTCCAAACAGAGGTTAGCACACTGGGTCATTGATGCCATCTTACTGGCTCACCAGACCCAGGCTGTGCCTGCCCCCTTGTGGGTTTGAGCACACTCAACAAGAAGTGTGGCATCCTCGTAGGCACTGGCCAACGGCACCTCCCTAGCAGACATCTGTAGAGCAGCGGGCTGGGCAACATCCAATACCTTTGCAAGATTTTAAAATCTCAGGGTTGAGTCAGTCTTGTCCCATAATTTGTCAGGTCCGAGCCGGTAGAACTCGGTAATGCGGCACAGCCGACCGGGTGTTCCGCTTGCACACAGTGCCCTTCACCAAGTTGATCCAGTGCACCTTCTCTCCCAGGGTAGCCACGAAGCGTCGCTTCCTGGATGTTCTTCTCCCTAGCCTCCTGGACTGTGAATTCAGTGGAGCAATTTGCGTCCAGACCCACTATGAGCCACATGTGCTCTGTACTGGCGTAGGGATCCACGGTCTTAGTTCCCCCTTCAGGCAACTCCCCGTGATGTATTTTCCACGGTACGGTCCCCCTGATGGCGGACCCGCATCTCCCTTGGGTAGTCCCACTGCCCCCGGTCGCCGTGCTTGTAGAGCTCCCCCCTCATTAGGCAGGACCTACCACGCGCCGCTCCCACATACGGCTTCACAACCCTTGTGGTGTATTTTCCACATGTTACCTCCCCCTAGTCTGGGCGGGATGTGGCCTACGCAGGGTCTTTTCCCCCTGAAAGAATAGGACTGGGAAGGAAAGACAGACAGACAGACAGACAGACATATATAGTAAAACATGCCATTTTTAAAATTAATCATGGTTTGTCTACATTAACCACATCTTAAATTCACAATAGTTAAACTAATGTTTTTTCTGTATTATTAATGTGGTTTTACTACAAATGGTATGCTTAAAATATGTTTACTCTAGTAAAACCATGGTAAATGTTCATAAAGGATGGATAAAGCACTATTGAGCACAACAGTAACAGCACAGCAAGAACTGCCGGACCCATCTTACACAGCTTTAACAGATTCTCCAAGCACTGAAGCCCAAGTCCAACATCAGGCAAACAACAGCTTTGGTATAGCTGGCATGACCTTCTCTGTAAAGATTCTGAAGGTAGCACCTATAAACAGGATACTGAGGACACCAGCTTGGACTGCCAGTCGGATTCCAAACAGCCCAGGCTTGTCTATGAACTTGCAGAGCTAAACTTGGAGCATCTGAAAGCACATTTGGACCAAGATAAATGGGTTCCTCGGCCATTAACAGAAGATTCAGCTCTGACTCAGAGTCATGAGGTCCCCTCTGAAGGCCTGATCGCAGAGAGGTGAGCCTATTTATTCAAGTGGTTACAGAAAGTCCATCAGCCGAATCGGGTCTTGACACAAGTGGCGATCAAGAGAAAGGCATGTGCTTTAAGAGCTCAATAAGGGAGCACAGTAAGGACCAATGTTTTCCTATGAGGAAAGGCATTGACATCTCACACACCAAGAGGATCTTGTAGGTTCCTTTGGGTTCCTAATGAAGACTGAAGTCATGTATAGATCAAAGCAATTCAGTGGGTATTACACTGGTGAAAAGACGAGTTTAAACCAGAATTAACTAATTTACGTTGGTTTTGTGCAGGTCTAGTTGGTGGAACAAACACAGTTATGCTCGTCACCATCAAAACTAAGCTGGTAAAGCTGATCTTTCTACAAGCATCTTAATTAAACTGGTTAATCAAAGAAGGCTTGTAGAAACAACTTT